>JAJGRW010000474.1:111128-137318 GCA_025461045.1 Carex parvula
TAATTGGTAATTCACATTGTTGAAAATTTATTGCTACATGAACGTATGTTGATGATATAAATATCCAAGAATCACCATTTCTTCTACAAAAAATTAACATAATATCATCTTAATTTCATAAGATGCATGAATAAACAAGATAACTTATATCTTTCTGACCATCAATCATGATCAATAATATATTTCAAAATAGACTTTTATCCACCGCTCGTTGATTTGGTTTATTAATTGTGCAACTGGAGGAGCTCATTGTTTCTCGTGAGCTGCGGTCGTCGTCCTACGAAATAATTAAAAACAAGGTCACACAGTTTTAAAAAAGGGCATGGCGAAATGAATATTTAAAAAAAAAGAATAATGTAAAATATTAAATATACCGAGTCAAATGAATATTGAACTTCATAATAGATTCCATGTGGTTCTAGTAATGCAAGGCGCAAACAAACAAACATTCTTTTTTTTTTTTTGAGAAAAAACAAACAAACATTCTATTTCTCCGTGAATACCGAAGTTTCCGGTTCATTTTTCCTCGTTGACATATATTAGACTGGAGAGTGGGACCACCAGCGGTGACATGACACGTGTAATTTGTCAATTATGATTAATGTCGGGTCGGAGTTCGTTAAGTTAGCAGAGCAGAGGCCCAAAAGGAAGCCGTGTCCCCTCAGGTACCGTACCGAGTACAGTACTCTCAAAAGTAATACGGTGCCTATTTAAAGACTTGAGGTTCGTTTTGAGATTCGTGCCAGATTAAATTTGACGACTCATATCTCATTCTACTCGGTCAGTTATTGAACTGAATCTGAATTCCCCAGAGAGTACAATCACTTGCCGGACACCTCCATTTAAAACCGTTCCTCGTCTTCCCTTGGAAGCTATTAAATTACTATCCTTCAAAGTTCAAAGCACCGAAAAGAAAAGAGAAAAGAGAGCAAAACGAAAGAGAAGCAGAGAAAGCTAAGAGAGAGAGGTAAAGAGAGAGAGGTCTCCAATGGAGAATCGAAGGATAAGCAATGGTGCGAGAAGCAATCAGGTCACGCCAACTCATGTGAGTAAATTTTTCCTTTTTTGTTCTATATTTCTCTTGTGTCGAGTTTTTGTTATTCTCGTCGGTCACATATCCTCAAGTTGTTGTAAAGATTGAATCTTTTACGGTTTCTATCTTGCTTCAATGGAGATGGAGTTGCAAATTCCAGTCTAAATTCAATTCTTTTCATTTACCAGGCCATGTCTTATTCCATTTGTTTCTTTGCCTTTTTGATCAATCCTGGTTTGTTTAATTATGGTATTAAGCCAAAATTTTAGACTCAGAATTTTGTTTACATTACTCGAAATCATAATATGGATAGAAATAGGGTTATAGTCTCTCTCTCTCTCTCTTTTTGTTTGAGAAAAGGAATTGGAGTTTTGTTTATTAAACCTTTCCCTGGAATTTGGGGTCAATAGGGTTTAGTTCTTTATGTGATTATATCTCTACCGACTCAAATTGCATGCTTGTCTATTTCCATTTGTTTTACATTACATAAAGTCAGAATTAAGGATAGAAATAGGATTATAATTTATTTTTTTGAGAAAAGGAATTGGAGTTATGTTTACAAACCTTCCCTGGAATTTGGGGTCAATAGGTTTAGTTCATTATAATGTGATTATATCTTTAACGACTCAAATTGCATGCTTGTCTATTTCACTTTGTTACACATATATAATTAATTCGGTGTTTGTGGGTTAGGTTAATTTTAACTTTAGAACTGCCAATATCCAATTGAATATCATATTCCTGAAATTTAGTTTAGCACACCTAAACAAATAAGCAATAAAAAATCAGTAATTATTTTGAACATCCCATAACATATGTCAAATTGCATCTTTAATTAGGTACATATAATTGGAAGTAAATTTCTTTCTGAATTTACAATAATAAATAGAGTGAACGTGACATCAACTCATTACTTGACGTGACATTGGATTGTATTTCAAATTCAAATGATGTTTCCTATGATTGATTTTGATTGACTCTAATAAATTGTTCCATGATTAATTAAGGCAAAACTTTTTTAACTTTTGTCATAAAAATTGTACTAAATTATTTTGAAGGAAATTAATTTAATTAAGCAATGACATTTTCATTTTCAGGTAGTGTTTCAAGTACCAACTCCTACAGCCCCGCATATTCCACCAAATTTCACCATGACTCCTCCTCCAGCCACCAGTTTCATGGCAAATGCCGCAAAATTCCTGTTCTTCATCCACCTCCTGATTTTCACCATCCTTGTTATCTTCCTCTCTGTGCACGGATCAGTCCACCGGACCCATGCCTTCCACCCTGCCGATTGGTACCTTCCCATCCTTGCCTCCATCGCCACCTCCTACCTTGCTTCCATCTTCTTCCTTTCATTCTCCATTAGACGCCCCTCATTATCTATCAAGACGTCCATCCGCCTCTCCCCTCTTCTGACATGTGGGGTCGCTGTGCTTCTCTTGTCTGGCGGTACCGGCAGTAGCCTAGGTTTTGCCATCATCTTTCTAGCCATAGCTGTCACACAAGCACTTTATGCATGTTGGATCACGCCACGGCTTCCTTATGCATACGAGATTCTCTCAATTGCAGTTGCCAATACCAAAGTACCGGTTGGCGCTCTGAGCTACATCTCTCTCTCTCTGCTTGTGGGGTCCATCTATGCTATCCTTTGGATTATTGGAGCAGGGGGAGTGGTCGAGGACAAAGAATCACAGTTCGGGCCATTGTACATGGTTGCACTTCTCCTAAGCCTTTCTTGGACCATGCACGTAATAAAGTACATGGTGCACGTGGCAATAGCAAGCCTTGCACATGCACAGCTCATTCTCGGTGATAACGGTTCTGTGGGACCTGCTTTCCGTCAAGCCATGACATGGGCATTTGGCGATGTATGCCTTGGCGCGGCAGTAGCACCGGTGGTGGGTGCCACGCGTGGGGCCGCACGGGCAATGGATGTACTGGCAGGTGGGTCCGACGAATTCCTTTTCTCGTGCACAAGTTGTTTTTCCGGTGTGGCAGATCAGATGGTTGGGCGGGGCAACAGGTGGGGCCTGGTGCATGTGGCGGCTTATGGTAAGTCCTTCGGCACAGCATCGAGGGATGTGTGGGAGATGTTTATTAAACAAGGTATGGGGCGGCTGCTAGATAATGATCTGACGGGTCCGATTTGCTTCCTGTGGGGTACAACTGGGGGATCGGTAGCAGCCCTGACAGCCGGGCCGTGGGTTCTGCTTGTAAACAAGGAGTATTTCATTGCAGCTACAATATATTCCTTCCTCATCGGTTACTTCATGGTACAGTAACATATCCATTTCTTTTCTCATGTACTTGCAGATGAAATTCGAGATTGAAATTAATTATTTAGAATATACAAAAGCAAAAGAGGGAGAACAAAAAGATACTAAATTAATGCTATCTTTAGTCCTGACGAAAACAAAAAGAGTTTAACAACTTCTGATTCTAGTAAACTAATCATAAATTGTGAACAAAGAAAAGAGCGAAGGTGTCCATCGCTTTTAATTTTGCTGTGGCTCCCGCTTTAGTGCCTTTATTTGCGAATTATCATTGCTTTTTATTTCTTCTATCATGGTTTCTCTAATGCTCTAAATGTGTGTAGCCATCTGTACAGCCATACGCTGTTTAGAATTCTAATACTAACTGCTTTATCATCTACTGCTCTAAATGTTTTTTTTTATTTAAATTGAAAATGACAGACTAGGGTAGCGATGGCATGGCCACAGGCATGTGTGGCTGCGTTCCATGTAGTCTTTGCAGAGGACCCCCTGAATCAACAGCTGGGTTCGTGCATACACGAACGGCTACGCGAGTTAGCAAGAGAAGATCAAACTCATACTGACATCTAAGAAAGAAAACCAGAAAAAAAAAAAAAAAAAACAATGAGCAACGTAATGCGAGAGCCGAGAGGGCACGAAGATTTTACGGGCATTTTGGTTGAACTGTGAATTCTTTGTACTTTTTCTTTTTTCTCCTTTTTCTTCTTGTTGTTATTGTTGTAAATTTACCGCTTGTAACGACATTTGACATGGAAAGAGCTTGGGGGGGGGGGGGGGAGGAGGTGGGGGTGGTGTGTGGGTAGAAATTGACCAACTATAGCTAGAGCGCTTGGTCACGGGTTTTTGATTTCTCCAACCTCTTCCTTTTCTGTAGATTTTTGAGGTATAGATGCAATGACTTCATCTGAGTCAATCTTCATGCGATTTTTGAGGTATTATATTGAGAAGTATCGCTATATTCATTTCATATTCCTACAAGAAACCATTAGCCTTAATATTGAAACAAGTGAAATTTTAATTGTTATATAGTTGCCAAAAGCCATTGACTATTTTTTTTTTTTTTTTTCTAATTCAAAGAGTAAGATATGGGCCTAATAAGTGTTACCATTTAAGTACCTTCGGGAAAGAGACTTTCCAGAAGACAAACATGATATTTTGTTTTTAAATTTGCAATGGACAAACATTAGATTTAAGTATTCTATTTCGATTTCCTTAAAATACGTGACTATTAACTATCTAACTAGTAGACAGTGCATCATTTAGCCGTAGCAAATTAAATATAATGTGCAGTTCCATCAATGAAGGTCTACACGGAAAGGTGCAAGTAGAGTGGGAAAAATGTGCCGTGCCGTGACTAACACGCCGTGACTTTGGTCTCGTGCCGTGCCGTGCCGTGACCAAGTTAATTTTTCACGTGCCGTGCCGTGACCAAAATGTCAATGGGTGGTCACGGCACGCGAATGGTCACGCCACGTGAGTCACGCCGTGCCTAAACGTGCCGTGACCATACGTGACTCGCGTGACCATTTAATTATAAT
Source organism: Carex parvula (assembly GCA_025461045.1). NCBI lineage: Eukaryota > Viridiplantae > Streptophyta > Magnoliopsida > Poales > Cyperaceae > Carex > Carex parvula. The sequence continues at coordinate 115,976 of JAJGRW010000474.1, forward strand.
TTAAGTTAGTTTATTCAAGATTTACCATTAAATCAATATCTAATGGTCCTAATTACACGTGACTCGCGTGACTACGTGCCGTGCCGTGACTAAATTTTTCACGTGCCGTGCCGTGCCAAAGTTTCAAAAGATGGACACGGCACGCGAATGGTCACGGCACGGGACACGCGAGTCACGGCACGCGAATGGTACACGTGCCGTGCCGTTCCGTGCCGTTCCGTGCCGTAGCCGTGCCGTTCCGTGACGGAGCCGGCTCCGGCGTGCCATTTTTCCCACTCTAGGTGCAAGTGCAAATTGGATCCCAGCCCTTGCTCCTGAGGCAAGTTTGAATACTTCAAGTAATGTGAAAATGATGTAATATATCTTATTGGTGAAAAAAAAAAAAAATGAGACGTGCAAGCCACTACCTTCTATGGACCCCGGTAAACTTGTCTTCAACCTTCACATACTAATTTTGTGACATTTTTGTTTGGGCAACAAGGCAAAGAGACGATATGCAAATCAGTGTTGTAAATAATGGTATGCATTTGTCGGACGGACATGGGGATCCATATCCTCGACGGTACCATAAAAGATTCCCTTTTACAATTAGCTATTTACGGTTTGAGATTAACTCTCAGCTGGTTTGGGATTCGGGCTGACTGAGGGGGCAGTATTATTGGGCTTTGAGATTCGTGCCAAGTTAAAAAGAACGGTCCAGATCAAGTAATTGTAAAGATTCCCTATTACGGTACCGTCGGTGATATGAATTCCGGACATGGTACCGTCAAGCGATTAATCGGAAATAATCGGCCGATTAGTCAGGAAAATCCGTGATGGTTTGGTCGCCACCAACGACTAATCGGCTGATTAATTGGCCTAAACGGGAGTTTTTTACAACACTGATGCAGATATTGCTTTTAGCAAATCCATATCAGCCAACACTTGTGCTTACAATACTGTTTTAAGCAAAGCAATATTTGAAAGGAATTAGGTTGAATTTCAGAGTGAATTCATTTGAAAATTATTGCTACTGTCAGTCCAAATCCTCACCTACTTTCCCAAGTAACTCCCCTCTGCACAGGTTAAACTAATAATTAAACCCGATTAATAAGAAACCAAGGAAGAGTTTTGAGATTTATATTATTTTATATACTAATTGCAAATTATATACTGTTAGTTTCCTTAAAAATAAAACCTCACCAACAGGAAACTACAAAAGAGGACAGAGGACTTGAAATAATATCTTAGTCAGATCCCATGTGGCCACGGCCACCACACTTTGAGCACATAATGTTTCCTGTGCCACCACATCCTGAAATGATAAATAAGGTTAAATTGACAGAACAGAAGATATGATGCAAATTAAAAGGAATATTAAATTGTTAAAAGAAGTTAGTTTTGCCTCTCTGCACACTAGTAATTTGACACTCACAAGTCAGATGCGGCGGGTTTGGTTAAACAGAATTTTAAATTACCACTTAATGCATTTTGGGGTAATAGACCTCAGGTATCACCCGATACCTACTAGTTCTAGACCTGACCAAAGCTCAGTGTTTCAGGTACAGTAGACAGTATCTTAGCTAAACATTTATTAGAATAAAAATGGTATCAACCTGAACTCGACTCACAAACAAAATAGGGTGGTGGAGTTTGAATTTCTAGTGATCCCAACATGCATAAGTTACTATTGACACAAGTTATCAGCAGGATTAAATTTCTAAGAGGTCTCAACTCATTTTCATATTTGGGTAGTTCCGAGTTAAAATTTTTTATAGGTCCACCAAAATTGCACTTAGAACAGCTATATAAAAAGAAAACATAATAAAAGATTTCTCATCTAACAATGGGGGTGAAACATTTTCAGCATTAGCAATAAAATAAACAAAGACACAAACTTGAGCAGAAAATTATTTATACTTTTCTTTAATAATAATTATTTTTGGTGGTTTGGGGTTAGGGTTTAGGGTTTCAGTTCTTACCTAGACATCTAACCTTGACAATGATGCCTTGGCTCTCAAGGATTGAGTCGACATACAGACCTGACCCATTACAAGTTGTACAAAGGACCGCCCCCTTGACATGACAGTTGGTACAAGGGGGCTTGTTTCCAATGTCCTTTTTGCTCAGAGATGTACCAACGGGTTTCTCTATCTTTTCTTCAGGTACTGGTTTGTCATAGCAGAACAATGATTCAAGGCTGCTTTTGCTTCTTTGGATGCCATTTATCAAGCTAGCTCTCACCTGTCAAAGTAAATACACATTAAAAGAATGAAAAGTCGTTCTAAGAGAGGATGAGAACAAGAGGAATTTTTTTTTTTTTTTTTCCATATCTGCTAACACAAAAGATGCGGTATACTGGATTTTAATATCTCTTGTTGATACTGGTTTTATGCCAGAACATATAAATTTAGGTTTTGTGTGCTTTTTGCCTTTTTGTTTTAACTGTAAACTACTGAGGTAAGTGATATTATTTATAATTTAATTAAAGCTAAATCATCGAGGTATAGCCAAATAGCTGGTACTGGAACACTTTTCAATTCTGAGGAGGCAGCAGCCTGTTGTACACTTAAACAGAATATATTGTTCAATGTTTCAATATCCTGAGAGATATGTAATAAGTCATATCAGATTAAGCTTATATTATAGTAACCAACTTGTTCGACACAGAAATCCACTGAAATGAAAACAGTATCCGCTTAAGTACCGAAATGAACACCCTTAAAATAGCATTTGGAATCTTAGATCCAATCCCAAAAATCAAAATAAAGCCCCAAGGACCGACCTGAAATGAATTGGAGCGAATAGCAGATTGAGTAGGGCGAACAACACCATAGTTCGTCGTAGATTGAACTCCTATCGTAAAACTCCGACAAATTCGCAGATTGCGGTGTAAAATCAGAGGCCTTGGAGAGGAAATGGGAGGCGATCCGATAGAAACCTCCATTAAATTAAACAGTTTCACCTGGCTTCCAATTTTTTTGGCGAGGAAAGGAGAACAAGTCAATTTACTAGTGTTTTAATATATGGGGATTGGATTTGCAATTGAAGCATTGGGAAATCCGCCAAATGCAGTAGTAGTGAGATGGGGGATGGGCTTAATAAAATGAGGTTAATATTTAGGCCCATATTAGATTATACAAACATTTCGTGGCCATGAATAAAAGCATAGTAGTAAAGTGCTTAGTATTGGCCCACTGCCAATTCCAGTATCAAGTGCCTGCGGGCTCCAGCGGCGCGTGTTCTTTTCTTTTCTTTGTGCAACGGTATACTGGAAAAATTGTACCGTACCGTAGCTAATTTTGTTGTAAGCAATCTTCTGTACTGGTTAATTAATTTATAAAATATATAAATATTAAATTTTATAATTTTTTTGCTTGAGATATGTACATGTTTAGTTGTTATATCCATAGATCAAAGCAAGTTAAAGATATATATCATGATAAGTTGACATTTCAAGTTTTACGAGATAATCAGATACATGATTTACGAGAGCTATAAGGAATGATTTGATACATGATGATTTGATGGATGATTTACGAGAGCTAAAAATGTGCAGGTTTAGTTGTAAGATATTGATTGGATGCTGAATCATGAAGATTATGAAAATTATACTTTATTATTTTGTTTTATCATTTTTAATGTATGTCCAAAAGTATGGTAAAGTAGATATGAGGTTGTGACCCCCCCGAGTCTAGCTGTTGCAAAGCTGGAAACTAAATTCAAAATTCAAATTAACTGGGCAGGTCAATACTGAAAACTAGGTACAAATAAAATAGGCTAATCATTTATTGTGTAGATCTCGTGATCTACATTGAGCCGTTGGCTATCTTTTTGAACTCCATTATAAATAGTGGGTTCAGTCACCTGTCTAAAGTAAACAGAGAATACCGTCACAATTACAATCTTTTGAGAAGTTTAGCCCAGCCCATTGATGCTTGTGCCTAAACTTCAATTATCTTTCCAGCAACCTCAAATATACTTCACCTAAATTGATCAGTGTGATATTAGAGTGAAAATTAGTGATTGTCTGGACTTAGAGTCTTTTGTTGCCCGCCTACTCCAAGCCGTGGTGCTTGCTTCTGAGCCGTATGTGCTCCTTTCTTTGCTTGAGCGTTTGGTGCTCACTTCTCTGTTCTTGGGGCCGTTGGAGTGTTGTCTTGCCGTATTCAACTTGTATTCCTTTCTGCATTGGGTAATAGAAAGACGCACCTAGTTTTGGTTGTGTTGCCCTGGAGACGTAGATCCTTCAATTGGCCGAACTCCGTTATCAACTATTGTGTCACTTTTAGACTTATATATTCAACCGATAGGGTTTAAATTTTAAACAGCCCCATATTCATCCCCTCTAGGTGCCGTTAGGAACAACAACTAACACATCGTAATTTTGGTCACGTGTCGTGTTGTATTGTGACCAAATCAAATTTTCACGTGCCGTGCCGTGACGTGAGTAAAATATCGAGAGTTGGCCACGGCATGCGAATGATCACGCTACGTGAGTCAGGCTGTGACCAAGTCGTGCTGTCTCCAAATTTGTCGTAACCGGTCATTTTAGTAATTCAAATTTGTTTATTGAAAAAAATTTAAAAAAGTTTCTAAAAAAATTGTGGAACGATTATTTCAAATATTTAAATGAAAAATTAATATTAGCAAAAATGTATCGTGACTAAATGTGTCGTTTTTCATGCCGTAACTAAAATGATTTCCGTACCGTGTTAAGTATATTTTTTGCCAATAACTAATCACGGCACGAGATGGCAAATTACGACATATAATCGATACGCGTGCCGTACGAAACAGTTTCGTGACGTTTCGTGATAGAGTTGAATCACTATGTTTCTCGCTCTATGCAACGGGCAGGAATCCTAAGCTTAAGAGTAACAGCCTAGAAAGGAACTGTTATATTAAAGTAAGAGGATGCTAACTATTTATTAGAAAATTTCGTTAATTTTTTGTCCAGTATAGATTCATCCCCCTTTTCTTTTTCTCTTTTTTTTTTTTTTGCTAAAATTCATACATGATTACTTTAAATGTATATAATTAACTCTTTTTTCAAGCAAAAAAAATGATAAACCTTAAACTGGATGAAATCTGGACGATTTGCCCGGGGAAACCATTTTCGTTAAATTAATTCTAGCTTAAAAATAAAATTGTATGTTTGTTTATTAGGATACTTTTACCGACATTTTTATTAATATCCAAAGTTTAATACAAATTATTAATTATACCAAGATTTTCAAACTTTCGCTAAAAATACCCAAGCCGGTCAGAAAATGGCCGGCTTACTCCCTCCCTAAGCCGGCCATTTTCTGGCCGGCTTGGTACTTTTTTTTTTTTTTTTAGAAAGATACACTATGAAGATCAAAATATTGAAATTTAACACTGAAAATTTAAAATTTTTTGTTTAAATTATTTGTTATATTACTTCTTGTCATATATAATTAGCATATTTATACTAAAATACGCTATATTAATTGAAATTATATTGAATAACACTATATTATGTTAAATTATGCTAATTTACATTACATTACATTACAATACGCTATATTAATTGCAATAGGCTATATTATTTTTTATGTTGTGCTACTATTTTAATGTTGTAATATTTTCTGTTTAGCATTATCATGATAATTTATTTTGATCTGTAAAATATAAAAATAGTACCATAAAAGCACACATACACAAGAACCGAAATATATGATAATCCAAATATACCAAACATAAATAGTATATCAAATATAAATAGTACAAAACTAGTAAAAATACAACTAAAATGGAGAGGGGGAATATCGGTGAGGCGGTACTCTAGCGTTCGTCCGGCGCCAGCGCGGTCAGGCTCTGTCTCTCTCGGCCTCCACAATAGCATCGGTGGACCTGAGTATCTGCTCGGCAGTATCTCATCTGGCATCGCCCGTGGAGACTGTCGGTACTGGCGGAGGTGTAGCGAAGATAGATGCGGCAAACTCAGTCCCAAAGACAGGCTGAGTATGAGACCCGCTACCACTAGCCTCTCCATCATGCGGCATCTCTATGCTATATCGGGGCCATGCCGGTGCCGACATGAAACTCTCCTCGAACTCATGGAGACTGCACGAGAGGGACTCGTACTCAGAAGTATCGGTCTCCGCAGGTGGTGGCTGTGGCGGCATCTCTGCTGGACCCTGCAATCATACACATAAATTATTAAATTTGATCTGAATGAAGAAATTTATTAAAACCTGACAGATACTGAAGTATGACATACATGAGTCTGCACCGGACGTCCATGCTCATCGTACCATGCCGTCCACCCAATGTCGGACAATACCCAACGATGGTAGTCCCACTCTGGATGCGAATCGGGGGAAGATGGCATATCATCTAGCAGAACCGGGACCGGGTCGGGCTCCTGCGGATTTATCTCACGCCAGTTGATGTTCTCTCCGGCGTCTCGCAGCATACCGATGATCTTTCCACCGTGCCCTGCATCCTCAACCACATTCGCATTCTTCTTGAGGGTGCGGTACCCAAGCCGTCTCCAGTTCTTCTTCCCCAGCATGGCGATCCCATGCCCGCACTCCTTGATCGCGGCCAGAAGTTGAAAAAAATTTGGCATGTCAGATCAAACCTTGATGAACTACTAAGTTAGACCAAAACTATGTGGTTTTAGTTGCTTTACCTAGCGAGCCCATGCACGGCCGTTGGGATGGTAACCATCATCGGTTTTGATCCTGTCGCGTAGATGGGCACCGTAATCGCCCTGCAGATAGACACTCGCCATGCAGACCTGCGTGTACCAAACATCGTACCGCAACTGGGGATCCCCCTGGGTCTGAGCGATCGGCTCTGGCAAGTGATAGAAGTCCAGATACTGAGGATCCTGGGCCGTCCTGTAGTATGGATCGAAATGGGTGCTCCAGTCCTTATCCAGTCGCGCTTGGTGGGTTACGCTGTAAGGAAGACGTTAGTTGCAATATAAAGCTATCAAGTAATTTGATGTATTTGACAATAAATACAATAGACTACGACTTACCTGTGCAGGGCTCTGTGCGTGGAACGCGGCAAAGATGGGTATGCAGGAATCAACGCCGCTCGACCAAACTGGCGGAGCACCCGATCTGGATAGTGGTGCTCCACTGTCCAGAAGTGTATGAGTGGCCCTCTATAGAACCACATCGCCCGCTCCTGCTCGTCACTCACACTGCCCGGCAAGAGGTACTCCTCGTACAACTGATCGTACGGCGTCCACTCAACAAGAGCCTCAGGCAAACTCTGAAGCTCTGACCGGATTGGCCTGATCCCAACGGTAGCACCATGGGTCCGATCCAAGTAGTGGTGGAAACCGTACCACTTCTTGGCGTATGCCGGGCATCTAAACACATCTGGCTGTCCCCAATCCGGCGCCTCATTGGGGAGAGGACGGCCCACCGGTAGCCGTGACCACGACCAGTGCTGAAGCAGGAGTACCGGCCCGTACATCTGCTTCGCTTTCGGCTGCATTTTCAAGAACATTACACGTCAGTGTATTTTGATGGATTGATTGATTAAATAATTTATACTAAAATAAGAGTTGGTGACTTACCTCACTACTACGGCACAGGTGGGAGTATAGATATGCCAGGACAGCCCCACCCTAAATATTGGTCATCTGTGCTAATTTCGGTAAAATTACGCTTAATCAGCCTAATTATGGTCAAAATGACCAAAATACACTAAATATTGGTCAACTTAGCTAATTACACTAAATTACAACAATATAATCTAAATTCTAACACCTAAACCCTAAATCCTAAACCCTAAAATAAATAAATTACAAATTAAATTAGATAAAAAAAAATTACCTCAAAGAAGAGCTCAAATCCGGTTGTGAGATGAGAGAGTTGTGAGAAGGAGAGAGAAAATGGGGTATATATAGGGTGAAATGCGGGTTAAAAAAAAAAAAAAAAAAAAGGTACCAAGCCGGCCAGAAAATAGCCGGCTTAGGGAGGGAGTAAGCCGGCCAGTGGCCGGCTTGGGTATTTTTAGCGAAAGTTTGAAAATCTGGACATAATTAATAATTTGTATTAAACTTTGGATATTAATAAAAATGTCGGATACTTTTAGTGTACCTAACTTTTATAGTACATCTATTTGATGTATCGTAAAAATCAATCAAATTTAACAACTAAAATTGTTGTTGTGTTATCATTATAAGGTGTATATTAAATTTTAGACAATTTAGAATTTGATTGGTCAACAGTTTTTTTTTTTTTTTTTTTTCAAAATATCAAATGGATGTACATATAAGTTGAATGCACGCTATAATTATCTATTTATTAGTTTTGGCAATTATTAAATTAAAAACAAACTATAATTGCATCAATTTTCCATTATTTAAATATAGTTCACATCAAATTTGATCAAATTCTGTTTGTTTGGCAATCATAAAAAAACTGCCATAACTTTCATTAAAATTATTTTTTGTACTGTCAATTAAAAAAAAAAAAACTGGAAACAAGTTGATATATGTCATATCTGAGTAGTAATTAACAAACTTAATAATGATTTTCTAGCTTAATTAGCCAATATATATTTTGTTCTCATATAAGAGCTTCAATTAATTCCGACATTTATTTCTTTTTAGATATCTCGTGTGCTGGGCGGACCCAAGTGGAGTCACAGGGGCAACTGCTCCCTCTGAATTTTGAATTTTTATGGAAATCTATAGGTTTAGATCAACTCTCTCTCTCTCTCTCAAATTTTTTTTGCCCCCTCTAAAATTATAATATGTAATTTGAAACTTAGAATAAATTATTTGAATTTAGATTGATAATTAGAATTAAAATTCAAAACATTAAAAATTAAAAGTCAGGACATTGGAAATAAAAGTTAGAGTATTGTTTTTTTATCTAGTATTCTATTAGCTAATGAGTTTGAATCTGATTCACTATTTTTTACCCCTCCTGACGAAAATCTTGAATTCGTCCTTGCTCATGTGAAATTAGGTGTCTTTCCGTAGAGATATAAGACTCATTACCATATGTATTAGACCTACGGTTCAACTTAGCCAATATTTATCAACAATATTAAATAAATGTAGCTAAAAAAATATATTTATTCTACAATAAATAATAAGGTTTGAGAATGTTAATTACATTTAACATATTTTGTAATTTACTGTTCTCTCGCCCAGCATGTTTTTTGTCATTTCAATTTAGATTTCCCTAAAATCCGCGACAGGTTAAGAACAAAAATGGACTTATGCGGGATACCTATCGCGATAGGTTCTCCAAAGATTCAGACAGGCAAAAATTTGACATGCATCCAACGCTATCGACGTGATTGACTGCTTTTGACATGATTGCGCTCTTCTTCCCCATGTTGTACCTATATTCTCTTAAAACTTTGGAGTAGAACTAGGGGATCCAAATCTACTGAAATCCAAAACCATGAACAGTATTGCTGAATTCCTGAAATCCTGAATTCAACCGTTGAATTGTTTCGAGATGCGTGCACAAAAAAGTTGAACGGCTAGATTTCGAATTTCAAGAATTCCAGAAATACTGTCATGTATCTCGAATTTCAACTGATTTGAATCCAGAACTAGAGTGTTCTTGAGCTCATCAAGTCTCTTTGTGAGCTTAACTCAAAAATCCATCGAATTGGTTGCAAGCGACTCATCCAAATGGTTGATACCGATCTACTTCATGAGTGATGAGTTTATACGTCAAGTTATTATATTTTCGAACTAATTTAATATAAAGTCAAGCAGTAAAAAAATGATGAAAAATAAACACATTAAAATTAACTTATAAACCATCTTTTTTTTTTATCGCTTGACTTTATACTAAATTAGTTCGAAAATTTATAAATTTGACATGTAAATGCATCACTCGTGAAATAGATCAGTTTCAACAGTTTGGATGCATCATTTGAAGCCAATTCAATAGGTTTTTGAATTAAGCTCACAAAGGAACTTGGTGAGCTTAAGAACACCCTAGTTCTACTCAAAACTAGAATATATTATATTTTGCATAATTTTGGGGAAGGAGAGACAAATTTTTGGCACTTAAAATATTTAATTTTTCTTTTAAATTTTCTCATACATCGTACAAAAATTGTACAGACATTATGTAAATACATAGTGATTGTTTGATATTTAGAACGCTTACTATATAGCATTCATCAGCACTTCTTTTACATATTTAATATACTATATATATAAGCCAACTTAAGAAATTAAACAAATAGTGATGATAATTGACCAACTATAATTATGTTTATTATTTCAATTTTATTCGATAGACTGCTGCAATTGTCTAATTTATTTAGTATCCATTTGGAACTATGAATAGTAAATTTTGAGATATTCTCCAATATATATATCACTTTTATATACAAAAATTATTAAGTCAATTTGAACAATTCGATAAAATCAAGGATGATATCCGAAAGCTAACATACACATTTTTTGGTAACATATTTTATAATTGAGGAGGGTTCAAATGCCTCAATTTTTCATGCCTCCACCATGCCTTCATTTTTTAAAACTTTAATAACTCAAAATTTAAAACTTAAAAGTCAAAATAAAACCGTTGGATATGATCTACATCATTTAATCTATACACGTGTAAAAAATTATGACATTTCAATTTTGTTTTAGTTGTTATCAAGAGCTTATAAAAAACGTACTAATGTAGATAATTTCTAGATGTTGATTTTTCAACTTATTGATTCACATAAAAACAAAATCAAAATGTGATAATTTTTTATGAGCACATAGATAAAATGATGTAGATCATATCTAACGGTTTTATTTTGACTTTTATGTTTTAAATTTTGAGTTATTAAAGTTTTTAAAAATAGAGGCATGGTGGAGACACAAAAAATGAAGGCATTTGAATCCTCATCATAATAATAATATTGTCGTACTTTTTTATTTACTCCGAGACATTATATATTATGTTCGTAAATTGTAATTATTGGTGATAGTTTTGTATATATTATTTCCACCACTTTCTCATAACATTAAGGAATGTGCAAATTTGAAGTAGCCTTTTTGGTTCCCATATCAAAAATCGTACTAAGAGCAAGCAGAAAGACCCTAGCTAGCGAGATCAAAAGACTAAATAAGTATCCATGTAGTCGTATGTAGAGAATCGTCATGGTACTCCTACAAATCGTACATACATCAATTGTACAGCTAGGTACTAGTTCCATCTTGGGCTCCATTGCCTCAATATAAAAGTGGCTAGCATGCTCTCATGTTTTGGTCAATTATATATGTTTACTAAGTCATATAATGAGGAGAGAGCCAATTTGCTGTCAGAAACAAAAACTAAGAAGAGGATTATGGTCTCCTGAGGAAGATGAGAAGCTTATAAACCACATTACAAAATTTGGCCATGGATGCTGGAGTTCTGTCCCAAAGCAAGCTGGTTATTAATTAATTAATTACCATATCATGCATGGACAATTAATTTCTTTTTTTTTTAATATGGTACCTGCATTATAATATTATTAGGTATACAACGGTGTGGAAAGAGCTGCAGATTGAGGTGGATGAACTATCTGAGGCCTGACCTCAAAAGAGGCGCTTTCTCTCAGGAAGAAGAGGATCGTATAATTCAACTCCATGCATTGCTTGGCAATAGGTACACACTTCAATTCAAAATCAAAATTTCAGAAGTAATTATGCCAGATTTCCCTTGTTTCTGTTCAATGTCATTCTGTGCTATTTTTTCTTCTTCATTGTTTTTCTTTTTCTAATCAGGACTATCAATTTCTTAGTTTGTCAACTCATTTTTTTCTCTTATTAAGTATTAACTTCATGTGTTGAATAACATAAATCATTGTTTTTAACAACATAATGTGTAAATAATATAAAAAAAATATATGAAATAAAATCTCCCTTTCAACAGAACAATATAAAAATATCTGATAAGCACATAATTTCAGGTGGTCGGCAATAGCAGCGCAGTTACCAGGAAGAACAGATAATGAAATAAAAAACCACTGGAATTCATTTCTCAAGAAAAGAGTTGAAAATAAATCCACCGAGCATGACACGAGTCGATCAACACCAAATCCTAGCACCACAACATACGAAGCAACTGTATCAAATGCAATCGAGGGATCAAGCTCAAATAATAGCTCCACTGCAGCGACTAAATGCTTCAGTCTGGATATTGATTCGGTTTCAGACCCTTTTATACAATCTTTAATGGATCCAAGCTCGTCGTATGAAAATGAAATGGATGCCAACGAATTTGTATCGTATAGTAGCATCGCAGAATGGATGGATCTGGCACCAAATGAATATGCATATTTTGAACAGGGTGAAGTCTCTCAAGGGCTGATGAAACAAGATACATGTAATAAATTCAATATTTTGTGATAAGAAAAACTTATAAGAAGATATATTTGCTTTTGGCTTTCTTGATTGTATGAGTGTAATGCATTTAATATCTATTATCATATTTCGCTTAAATGCATGTAATGTAAACAGGTTAAAAATCCTTATAATTTTGTTGCAACTCGGTTTATCCACCATCATTTTTGCCTTTTTTTTTTACTTTTCAAAACTTATTAAATATGTGCAGTAAGCCAGTAACATCAATATCTAAAGTATGTAATTACAAAAAAGTAACTGAGAGTACATTGTGTATTTCCCTAATATTACAACTTGATTTCTTATGTAGTCTGGATTGGATCCGATTTGTCAGACTGATAGAGATACCTCCGGTCAAGCTAATAACGGGCCTGTCTCTCTCTAACCCTCTATTCCTATGTACCCTTGACTCCACAATCCACATCCTATTTGGTACCCGATAATTAACTTCCAATGAAAAAAATCTGAACCATTCTTCTGCATCAAGATCCATGCCAGAAGTCTAGAATGAATCGATACACGTACAAATACAAGTAGGCGGTTTTGTACTTTTGTTAGGTACATCATTAACAGAGGTTGGTGCCAGGGTAGCAATCAACATATTAGTTTTACAGCTTCCCTCTGCATAGATTACCAACAGATGGACACCATTTCCTTTTCCATGCCATTAAATATTCAAACAAACATCATATATGCCCCCACAAAATTGACATGAGCAGGGGCGGAATCAGGATTTTCGTCGGGGGAGGCAAAAAAATATCGAATCTGGTTTGAATAGCTAATCAGATTTAAATCCATTAACTAATTGGGTACTCAATATAAAAATAATGCTTTAATTTATACTTTCTAATGCTTTGAATTGTAATTTCGGATACTCTAACTTATAATTCTAATTATCAATCAAAATTTAACAAATTTATTTCAATTTTAACCCTAAATTTAATCCAAAATACAAATCAAACATCCAGAGAGGGCAAAATTTTTTTTCAGAAGGGCAAAATTGGTCAGGACCGATAGATTTCCACTAAAACTCAAAATCCAGAGGGAGCAGCTGCCCCTCCTGGGACTACCTGAGTCCGCCCTTGGACATGAGATTGTATATATGACTATTATTTGATTCCAGAAATTAGTAAATCTACAATGACCCATCACCCAATTTCAGAAAAGATAATTGCTTCTTCCTCACTGTTTCTCTCTTTGAGATGAGATGAGTTTAATTAATCTTTGAGGACAATTTCTTGGATATTAATTATATGGATGAATTTATTTTAAAACAATCTGTTTATTCAGAAATTATTGTATGAATAACACACTTTTCAAAGACTTGAGTTGCAACGCTATATATGCATATGAGTACGTAATATTAGATGCCATTAAGTCTATCACAGCTGTGTGAAACAAGAGAAGGCTTTCAACTTTAGCTACAATAAGAAGAATCGACAACCTTATTTATGTTGCATAGATAGATATTTTGGTGTGATAATCATTAATGACTCTTAAACTTCACGCGAACGCACTTCTTTTGATATGAAAGGTGATAAGCTATTTACTATTTAGATAATTGAGGTTAATAGTACACACTAATTGACCTTTAGTGCATGCATATAATAGAAGCATGAAGAACTAGAAAATTTCGATAGTGGGGGCTAAAAATTAAAATGCACAAATTGTGACTAGTGATAATTGAACCCAAACTCTCAACAATTACAAGATAAGTTCTTACCACCAGACTACAGTTAGACATGTGTTAATTTATAAGATGGTCTGGACTATATATATAAAATGTTTCAAAAAAATAAAATTCAATTAAATTGTAGTATATATAACTAAAATTTTAAAATTATAGAGGTGGCTTAGCCATCTTTTGAATGGCTTTAGATCCGCCTCTGAAAGCATGGTGGTGCAAACACCGCCACAACGTTTATTATAAGTGCATTTTTTTTTTTTATAAAAATGGAGCATGCATGTCCCCTTTGTTTCATTATTATAGTTACGTTCTACCAGATAGACTAACAAAGAAAAGGTAACCGACGTCGTATATCTTCACACAAAATACATTCATTCAGTTTGAACAAAATAATAGAATAAGTTTCAAACAAGCAATCAACACAACAATAACTGATCTTCATTAATTAATTAATCAAGTTAACAAACCCATGGGTGACCTGTAAGGCCCCATCACTTCATGTACAGTATCGATCCTAGGTTAATTTACCCCCCAAAACTAACTAGGCTTTAATTGTTCATAATTTCTAAATCTATTACTTCTAGGCTCCTTGTTCCTTATTTTACGTAATGTTTTCCATACTACCAAAGCCGACATTTTTAATAATATCCAAAGTTAATTAGAAATTAATATTTATGTTCAGAATTTCCGACTTTCGCCAAAAATGCCCAAGCCGGTCATAAAATGGCCGGTTTACTCTTTTTTTTTAGAGACACTATGAAGAGCAAAATAATAAAATCTAACACTATAAAATTCAAATTTTTTGTTTAAATTATTTGTTAGATTACTTCTTTTGATTTATAATTAGCATATTCATACTAAAATACACTAGATTACTTGAAATTATGTTGAATTACACTATATTACAATAAATTATGTTGAATTACACTAAATTACGTTAAATTACAATAATTTCGCTAATTATGCTAAAATACGGTAAATTACGCTAAACTACACGCAAAATTATGCTAAAGTAGACCGATTTTGTACCATCTTTCATGAATCATAAAAAATAGTAAAAATTGGTATTCTACAAGTTCATTATGTAACTAATTTACTGAGCTACTTAGATTGAATAATAAAAATGAAAATCGTAATCGGAAACTTCAACTCAAGTTATGAGACTCTTTCCTTTGTTTTTTGACAATTCTGAATTTCAAAAAACTGCAAAGCTGTCAGTGATGCATGCGTATTTTTGCAAGCATTCCGAAAAGTGGTTATTTGTTGAAATCGGACACTCGAGCGCCGTTTTATGGCTGTTTGAAGTTTCGTCATCGTTTTTCGCCTTTTCAGTAAAGATATCGTCTATATTCATATGTAATTTACCGTAATTTAACGTAATTTAGCGTATTTTAGTGTAATGTAATGTAATTCAACATAATTTAATGTAATATAGTTTAATTCAACATAATTCAAGTAATCTAGTGTATTTTAGTATAAATATGGTAATTATAAATCAAAAGAAGTAATCTAACAAATAATTTAAACAAAAATTCGAATTTTCTAGATTTCATTATTGTTCATAGTGTCTCCAAAATAAAAAAAGAAGAGTAAACCGGCCATAAAATGGCCAGTTTGGGCATTTTTGGCGAAACCCGGATTCTGGGTATAATAATTAATTTCCATTAAACTTTGGATATTAATAAAAATGTCGGCTACCAAAGCATATTTTTTCTTAATTGAATTATCTCCATATCATAGAAACTTTTTTTCTCAATTTGTCAATTATATATATTTCTAATATAATTGACATTCTATAAATAGAAAACAAAATACAATGGTATGACATTAATAACTGCATATATATATATATATATATATATATATATATATATATATATATATATATATATGAGCAAAACTAGGGTGTGATGTTCTCACCAAAAAGAGTTGGTGAGCACATCTCCAAAAGACTATCGGAATGGCTTCAAACGACGAATTCAAATCGTCGAAATCCATGTACTTCGTGAGTGATGCATGTACATGCAAAATTTTTAAAGTTTCGAATTCATTTAGGACATGGTTAAGCGGTAAAAAAAATGAACATTTTATAAGTTATTTTTGAAATTGTTTTATGTATTCATTTTTCATAATTTTTTTGACCGATTGACCAGGTAGTAAATGAATTCGAAACTTTAAAATTTTTGCATGTACATGCATCACTTACGAAGTACATGGATTTTAGTGGTTGAATTCGTAGTTTGAAGCCAATTCGATAGTTTTTTTGAGGTGTGCTCACCAACTTCTCTTAGTGAGCACATCACACCCTAGTTTTGCTCATATATATATATATATATATATATATATATATATATATATATATATATAGAGTGAGGCTACGGTACTATGCATAGCACGGTTGGGTCCATGCTACAGCTCAATATTTGAGTTTTCAAAATCCTAACGGTCGATCCGAACCGTTCAACATGATTATAAAATGAATATGTACTTGCAAACCAAATTTTTCATTTTTTCAAAATTTTTTTACTATTTTTTTGGATAGGTAGAAAATCACTTGATCTGAAATTCTGGACCATCCAAGAACAGTGATTTTTCTACCTATCTAAAAAAATAGTAAAAAAAATCAAAAAAATGTAAAATTTGGTTTGCAAGTCCATATTCATTTTATAATCATGTTGAATGGTTCGGATCGACCGTTAGGATTTTGAAAACTCAAATAGTGAGCCATAGCACGGACCCAATCAGTGTTATGGTATCGTAGCCTCACTCATATATATATATATATATATATATATATATATATATATAGATGGGCTATTGTGCTTTGCAAAGTAAATGGGGCGGTTTACTTCCTCAATATTTTTATTTTTGAAAATCCAAACAACCGATCCGAACCGTTCAACATGTTCTAAATATTGAAATGTGCTTGCAGACTAAATTTTATATTTTTTGGAATTTTTTATTATTTATTAAGCCACTTTGAAAATCGCTGATCCGGTGGTCCAGAAAATTTTACTGTTTTTTACTGTTCACAGTGGATCAGCGATTTTCAAAGTGGCTTAATAAATAGTAAAAAAATTCCAAAAAATGTAAAATTTAGTCTGCAAGCACATTTCAATATTTAGAACATGTTGAACGGTTCGGATCGGTTGTTTGGATTTTCAAAAATAAAAGTATGGCCTGAAGTAAAACCCCCATTTACTTTTGCAAAGCACAATAGCCCATATATATATATATATATATATATATATATATATATATATAGATGGGCTATTGTGCTTCATGAAGTAAACGGTATTTTTTACTTCAGATTTTGAACCATCCGATCCCCTTTAAAATCAGCGCCAGATCGGATCTCTGATCAGCTGAATAATGCGCTGAACGCTTTCTCCAGCGACGAAACTCTCCTCCTGACTGGAGGCGTCCATTCCCACTAAAATTTTCAGCCCCGTCCCCCTTCTCTCTCTTTGAGATTTGCTGGAACCACCTCCTTCCTGCCCTGAGATCCTACTCTCTCCTCTCTCGCCCAGCGCCTCCACGACCCCGTCTCTCACCGGCGATCCTACTCTCTCCTCCCTCCCCAGCGCCTCCACGACCCCGTCTCTCACCAGCGATCCTACTCTCTCCTCCCCCGCCCAGCGCCTCCAACCGACTCTCGGCCAGCGCCTCCAAAAATCATGTCGCTTCTCTCCATTCTTGGTATGATCCTCCTCTCTCTCGTTCTCTGATTTATTTTTGAATTTTATAGGTTTTATCTTGTAATTTTGCTTTGTTGGCCTGAATTTGGGGCTGAATTAGTTGCCATTTGTAATTTTTTTTGCCAAGTTCAACTCTTCTTCGTATAACATGATACCATACAAATAGAACTCTACCAGTTTGGGTGATTAAAAGATGATGAAAACCTGTCAAAAAAAATGAGCATTTACTGAATTTCCCCAGTCGACCAAAGTTTATTAGAACCAGTAATTGATTAGGTCATCTCTGTGATAGTGCATTTACTGAGGGTTAATTTGGCATAGTTTAGTGTCAACAATTTCTCGTACCATGTCAATAATTTTGTGTTTAAATACAATTTTTAATCTTTCATGAGCAGCTTAATAGCAAGCATCATGCATGACTGATGGCTCTCTTCATTAAAATTATACATTTCTATTTCATCCAAAAGAGGGAGTAATAAGAACTGATCATGCTAGTGGGAGATGCATTATCTTGTTGTCTAATAAAATTGAATTGACATTCCTTTTGACAGGCATTGATTAAAAAACAATGTTATTAGGCTCAAGCAATATGTCGGTCGATGAAGATGATTACGCTCCCAAAATTCAGTTGCGGGTAATTTTTATTTTTTTGCTTGTGTTATACTTTACACCTCAAATGTAGAAGGGTTGTTTAGTAATTGATTTTACTTATGTGTAACAGTCAGATGTCACTGATCCCTATATATATGTGATGGAAGAATTACCCACTGAAGAGGAAGAGGATGTGCCAAACGTTGCAAGTAAGCCGTACGTCGGCATGGAGTTCAATACTTCAGAGAAGGCATACACTTTCTATAATGATTACGCATGTCGTGTTGGATTTAGTATTCGCAAAGCAACTCAAGGAAAGAATAGGGATGGTGTGTCATCAATCAGATTCGTATGTTCTAAAGAAGGATTATCGAGGTGGCATAAAAAAAAAGCAATACCTATTGGAAGTTCGACCAATATAGCTACACCTGAGAAAGAGCATGGGGTGACAAGGATCGGTTGTAAGGCTTCGTGTAGGATCAAGCTTGTAAAATCTGGGATTTGGAAAGTTACTGTTTTTGAGGAGGATCATAATCATGATCTGATCACTAGCCCTTCGAAGAAGAGAAATTTGCGGTCTCACAAACGCATGACAACAGATGATAAGGATGTTGTTCGTAACTTGAGTGCTCAAAATGTGGGAACATCGCAAATCTTGGAATATTTAGCTGTCCAACATGGAGGTAAACAAAATATCCGATTCAAGAGAAAAGATATAAGCAATTTGGTAGCAGCGGATAATGGAAGGCTCAAAGGAGTGGATGTTCATACTACCTTGATGTATTTTCATAAGAAGCAGGAGGCAGATCCCGAATTCTTTTATTCGATAGAGGCCGACGAAAATGGTGTTGTGAAGAATATATTTTGGATTGATGGTAGAGCAAGACGCGCATACCAAGAGTTCGGTGATGTCGTGACATTCGACACCACCTACCAAACCAACAAGTATAGCATGCCTTTCGCACCGTTCATTGGTGTTAATCACCACCGACAATCAATCATATTCGGTATGGCACTTCTAAAATGTGAGACGGCAGAAAATTTTTGTTGGCTTTTCGAAACGTAGTTGGTGGCAATGTATCGGAAACACCCTCATGCTATAATTACAGACCAAGATCCGGCAATGAGAAAGGCAATTGAGATGATTTTCCCAAAAACCGTCCATAGGTGCTGTCAATGGCACATCATGAGAAAGGCAAAGGACCATTTGGGGCAGCTTTACCATCAGATGCCAGGGTTTGGTGAAGAACTAGGGATTGTCATCATCCGTAGCCTTACTGTTGTAGATTTTGAGAAGGGTTGGATAGCAATGATCGATAGGTATAACTTGCATGAAAACAACTATATGAAGGTGCTTTACAATACTAGAATGCAATGGGTGCCAGCTTTCTTTCAAGACACCTTTTTTGCCGACATGTGCACCACACAAAGGAGTGAGAGTATGAACGCGCTCTTTAAGTTGTTAGTGAATAACCATAAATGTCTTTTTCAGTTCGTCTTGCAAATCAACAAGTTAATGGAAAGCATTTGGCAAAGAGAAAGTGACGAGGATTTAAAAACTTTGAATGAGATACCGAACCTATGGTCCAACTATCGAGTGGAGGTTAGAGCACGGCAGGTTTATACCTGCAATGTATTTTCTTTGTTCAAAGAGATTGTTAAAGAGAGCACACTTGGTACTGTTATCGAGATTGAGAGAGATGTGTCTTATCAGGTTAGCATTGCTTACCATCAATTTATTTGTAATTTCATTTCTGAATCGTACATGGTTGAGGTGGACAAAGAAAAGTGTAGGGTTTCGTGCAATTGCAAAGGGTATTTGGTCAATGGTATTCTTTGTCCGCATGCTATCAAAGTAATGAACCATGTTGGTATGACACAACTACCTGAACATTATATTATGGAGCGGTGGACTAGAGATGCTAATGCAAGTGCTAAAAGGTCTGCTAGTGAGAGAAGTATGGATTCAGGAGAATCGGTAGAATTACAAACATTGAGGTTTGCTTCTATCAAATCAGATCTGATGGAGCTTGGCAAGATAGGTGCAACCACTTTAGATGCTTTCAGCCAATTAAAGGATTGGATTTCAACGAAAAAAAAGGACTTGGTGGATGTAGTAGGAAAAGAGAAGTTCTCTGGATGTAGTAAGAAAGAAGGATTAGAGATTGTATCAGTGCCAAAAATGTCCTTGTATCTTGACCCACCAGAAGCACAATGTAAAGGTAGGAAGAAGAAGGCTACGCGATTTGTGCCAGCATCTATAAAAAATGCCAAAAAGAGGAGAACATGTAGCATATGTAATGCAAAAGAGGGTCATAACGCAAGAACATGCCCACAAGTTAATTTTGTTATGTACTATGTATTTCTGAATACTTTTTACTATTCTTCCTCGTGTTAATTGCTGATCATTGGCTGTTGTTTATAAAATTAGAAGGGAGAAAAAGGCTCTAAGAAAGGGAAGACAAAGGCAAATGATCATGATGATATTGAAGAGGAAGAACTAGAAGACTCTGAAGAATCCGAAGAATCTGAAGAATCCGAAGAATAGAACACTGTTACAATTTTTTTTTGTATGCAGGAGATAGATCTAAAGAGAGGCCTCATTTTGTATGCAGTAGTGACATATTTTGTATAGTTTTTTTTAATAGGTTTCTAAAGAGAGGCCTCATTTTGTGTTGTTATAATAGAAATTTATAGGCACATTTTGTGAAACAATTATCTCATTTTGTATAATTTATGTTTAATTATTTTCTACAAAGAAACATCTTTTGTGTAGCTTTATAGGAACTTATAATTTTCTATAGACATTTCATGATTTGCTCTCATGCACAAATTCAACATTTTTACTGCAAAAATTTAATTTTCAAAACTATAGGGGTGTATTTGTAAAACGCTTTAGGTGCTGGTACCACTTTAAACGCTTTAGGTGCTGGTATCACTTTAAACGCTTTAGGTGCTGGTACCACTTTAATTTCATGATTTTAATTTTCAACATTTCAAGATAGGTGCAACCACTTTAGGTGCTGGTACCAGATA
>JAJGRW010000475.1:0-23407 GCA_025461045.1 Carex parvula
CTCCTTTTATAGCCAAAGGCCTTGCCCAATTTAGAGGATAGTAGTGGAGTTAGTGGGTGCACTCCTCAGACTGCCATGGCTATTTTTGGCCTTCTAAAACGTGTTCCTTGGAAGCCAAGAATAGAAAATCTCTTGAAAATGCGAATTTCTGGCTGTCTGCGAGTCCAGTGCGTCCGCACTGGAGTTGAGTGCGGGTGGTCTGGGTCGCACCGACTCCAAATTTTCTTTGGTTCCAAGTTCCCTTTTCTGGATTTTCTGCAGAATTTCCTGAGTGCGTCCGCACTGGATTTTAGTGCGTCCGCACTGGCATGTTGTTTTCTGTTTTCCAAAGAATCTGAAGATTTCAAAAATAGTCTAAGTACTGAGTGCGTCCGCACTGGATGTTAGTGCGTCCGCACTGGCCTTGAACTTCTGTATTTCGGAAGATTCTGAAAGTCGCAAAAATCGGCTAAGTAGCGAATGCGTCCGCACTGGATGTTGAATGCGGACGCATTACGCTCGGACTTTTCGTCTGTGAGGTCTGCGCTGCTGGAAAATTGGCTAAGTACCCAGTGCGTCCGCACTGGTGGAGAATGCGTCCGCATTGGGCAGTTTTTCTTCATTTTGCACTGTTTCCTGCATTGAAACATCGAGCGAACGCAGTAACTTGATTCTTGGTGTATTATATTCGCTTTATATCCAAAATACAAGATATTTGGTGTTATTTTATGATAAAAACTAGACCGACGGTGTATATAAAATACACCTATCATGAGGTTGTAGTTGCGTATTAAAATAATAATGTACTCTTTTTCCTTCACTAGATTTTTTTCTCATAGGGTTTTTTCTAGTAAGGTTTTAATGAGGCTATTCTTATGTAATGGACATCCAAGAGGGAGTGTTATGAATATAATGGATGGTCCATTCATGTTGTAACTCCCAATATTAATCCTCATTTACTTCCCCACTACCCCACTACCATTGGAATTTATATCCCACTAGTATTTGGAATTTAATCTCTTATTTATTATTGTAATGACTTTTCATTTACAATTTGTGGCCTATATATAGAGGCATTGTAATCTTGTATTGTACACATGAGAAATATATGAATAAAGAGATAGCCATTTTTTACATTCCCTTCATCTTGTTTATGGAGTAGAACTAGGGTGCTCCTAAGCTCACCAAGCTCTTCGTGAGCGCGACTCTAAAACCTATCGAATTGACTTCAAACGATATTTTCAAACCGTTAGATGTTCAATCTATATTAAAATGTGCTTGGAGACCAAATTTTACATTTTTTGAAATTTTTTTACTATTTATTAAGATGGTTTGAAAATCGCTGTTTTTATTAAAATTCTGCACCATTGGAAAACAACGATTTTCAAACCATCTTAATAAATAGTAAAAAAATTCAAAAAAAATGTAAAATTTGGTCTCCAAGTACATTTTAATATAGATTGAACATCTAACGGTTTGAAAATGTCGTTTGGAGTCAATTTGATAGATTTTAGAGTCGTGCTCACGGAAGAGCTTGGTGAGCTTAGGAGCACCCTTGTTCTACTCCTTGTTTATGTTTGTTTACTTTTATTTATAACATTATTTAGCTTTGTAGAAGTTTTTTTTTTTAATTTTCGAACTTTTTTGAAGAACTATAAATGTTATTTTGAATAATTCTGTTTTTATATATTTGAAGATTGTCATCGTTGGTGCCAATTTAAGCCCCCGATTATAAAGTATGTATGAGATATTCGTAATGTTATAGATAATTAATCATAATAAAGACTTCGGTCAATATATTGATTGGTGGTTATGAAAATATCCACATTCTAAAAGAAGAAAGAATCCAAAACAATAATATAATTATTCATGTTATAATGGCATTGCCGATTTTTATGCCATAAAAAAATATTTATTGTGCTTAAAATAAGATTGATTTCTCTCTCTGATTATAACCTGTGCTTAAAATACGGTATTGGAAAAAAATTCATTCTTTTTTTTTTTTTGAGTAAAAGTTCGAAGATCAAGCCACCCAATTATTTAATATTCACAAAAGATTGTTCTTTCCGATTTTCAAACCTGCAACCTCCCACACAAAGAGCATTGTTTTTTAGCACATAAATGAATTCAGTTTTTTTTTTTTTTCTTTCATATAAAGATGTAGGCATTAATGTTGAATTTAGACACATATGGAATTCAAAAGAAAAGAGAGAATTAAAAATTTAAGGGATAATTAATAAAAAAAGATTTAAAGGATAAGAGTAAATTGGGTATTGAAACTTAAAATATTCTCTCAGCGTTTAATGTCAGATGTTTTGCGTTGAAAATAGCACGTCCCTTTCAAATAACACAAAATCTGCATTATTTCTAATTAAGCATTTTTCTTATATTTCCAAACACAATTTTAATATTACTAGCTGTTCTTTTGACGATTCAAAGACACCCTAAAACATAGGTCCAAAAATAATAAGCACAAACAGAAAATCACAAAGAAACACTATAAGATGGACAACACAAGAGTAGAGGTGCACAAAAAGCTCATGATTTGTAACTCGTTCGGAATTTTATTCGGGTTCAATTTGCCAATAACTCAAATTGAAATTGACTCAAGTAAGAATTGACTCGGTTAATTCATGAGTTGAATCCGAATTCCCTCTAACTCATTCGGAATTAACTCGGTTGGACTCATATCAGACTCTAATTCTATACTACTAATTTCGCATATGTCCTTCCCTTTTCCTATTTTTAATAATCGATCCCACTCTAATCGCTACTTCTCTCATCCTAATCCCCATTACTGCCAACATTGTATTTGCCATTGTCTCATCTGACTAATACTCTTTTTTAGCAATTTGCAAAAGAGAAAGTAGAGATTAGAACTATTTACTGTTTTATAATTTATTAGATTTTTTCGATAATTTTTGTTTGGTAATTTGGTAATTTCGTTTAGTAATCTGATGAACTGTGTAATATTTTGCTAGACTTTGTACTATTTGATAATTTGATAAAAATATGTATTATTTCTTTTATTTTGATAATTTATTAGATTGTGTATTGCTTTGTTAGACTTTATATGTGTTTGATTTTTGTAATTTTTAATTATGTAGTATTTTGATATTTTGGTAATTTTTAATATTTGCAACCGTCTCATTATGTATTTATGTATTGTGTTGTGTACTATTTTGATAAATTATATATTTTTTTTTGTTAGATTTTGTTCTTATAATTTTTTAATTTAATAAATTATGTACTATCTCACGAGTCACGAGTCAACTCGTGTTGACTCAAGTTGCTCACGAGTTGAATCTGAGTTGAATTTTTTTGACTCGATTCTAAATGAGCAACTCATACTCAACTCGATTCATGAGTTCACTGGTTGAATTCGAGTTGCTCTTAATTCGGACTCAACTCACTTCATAAACAGTCCTACATGAGTGGAGGTGACGCGGCCGCCTCCCAGCCACAAAATTGCAAATTTTGTGGCCACCTCCCACAATTTAAGATTCAATATTCTGTAGTTTTGTTGTTCTCATAAGAGAGCAACTGAGAGAGTCGTCTCGAGTCGAGCTTTATTTTGAAATTGACTCGTACCGAATAAACACTTAGAATGAAAAACATTATTATATCCTAAAAATAAAAATAAAAAATGATACGTCTATTCGGTTGTGCATATGTAAGTGCAATCAGCAAATACAATATTTATTATTGCTTGATACTATCTATCTCGGAGAGAATAGGCCGTATGGAAAATGAATTAGACTGAGTTCGTTCTGTCTAGAGATGATACGCCGAGGTGTGGATCGAGTTTGGAACTCAGGGAGGTTTGGAGATCGATATTCGGACTCTGACCTATGCGATATTTCTCTTAGCAAAAGTTTCGACTCCTGTTTAATGGGTATTCTTGCTTTATATAGTCTGTCCATAACCGCAATCCCGCGCGGTTATGAGAGACTTGGACAGTTATGCAAACTGTATCGGCGGTTATCCCGCACGGAGGCAGTGCAAGCCAATTCCGGGCAGAATCTCGTGAGGCTGTACAAGGCTTTTTATTGGGCCTTGTTTGAATAGAACCTGAGTTTTTCATATTGACTCCGGATTAGCCTCTTAAGGAGATCCGAATACTGGTCCTTTCAGTGCAATTTCTGTGGACGGCTCCCTGACTCGTTTAGAAATGAGATGGATATCGAGCCAAACCTCTCTTCGGCACACTGCCAAATCTTGAACCCCATATAACTAGGTTCGCACAATAACATCAAAGTGGCTTTCAGGCATATCCAAGTTTACATCAACAACGGGCTAAACAAATTTGGATTCCTTTTCATGTTCTAGTCGCTATGTAGTTTATTTTCATGAATTCCCTAGGTAGTACCATTGTAATTTCTTATGCTAGTTAGTTTCTTTGTTGTGTAAGCGCTTTCTTCTATTTCAATGAAATCTACGGGTTTGGAATAATAAAAAAAATGTATCACTCCATTCAATTTTGTTTAATTAGCAACTTGAACACTAATAATTGTCACCGCAAACACGCACTGAAGCTACTCAGTCATTTATTATTTTATTTTGAAAAGGTTTATAATAAGATTTGATTCTGGTTCAACAAAAAAAAAGATTTGATTCTGGTTGGGTTAGTATAAACCATCAATCTTGTTGTAGTTAACATCTTTGTTTAATGCAAAGTGAAACCTAGCATACTTTGCACAAAAATATTGATTGCAAGTTTGCAACCGTTCAACCAAATCAAACAGGCAAGATTTAAATAGCTAAAGGTCCGCGCTATCCCGACATTTTTATTAATATCCAAAGTTTAATAGAAATTAATATTTATGTCCAGAATTCTGGGTTTTCGCCAAAAACGTCCTAACCGGCCATAAAATTACTGGTTTACTCTCCCCATAAGTCGGCCATTTTATGGCCGGCTTACTCTTTTTTTTTTTTTTTACACAAACAATTTTCTTCTTGTATATAGTGTAATTTTATTTTGTCATTGTATTGTAATATTATTTTCTTAACTATTTTTCTGGGTACTTATGTCACTCACACCGACTCAATTTATTTCGGGATGCGCCAATTAGTGTGCCTTTAATCTTTAAAGCTTATTTTGCTGTTTAAAACACTTATTCAATTCTTTTAAATATTTTTCTGTTTATTTTTTTATGTTGTACTATTATTTTAATGTTGTAATATTTTATGTTTAGCATTATCATGATAATTTATTTTATCTGAAAAATATAGAAATAGTACCATAAAAGCACACATACAAAAGAACCGAAATATAAGATAATCCAAACATACCAAACATAAATAGTATACCAAATATAAATAGTACAAAACTAGCGACCATACTGTTCGCTCCCAAATGTGAAGTACAAAGTTTCACTACAGCAAGCTGTAGAGTTTAAACCTTATAAACCCTCGACCAGATCGCAAGTGTACAATCTTGTCGTGAAGTTTAGTCGGGTATCGATCCACAAGGACGATTCACTTTCTTAATCTCTACTTTCTAATTAGGTACTAGAAGTGTAAAAATTGGGTGTGTGTCTATTCCTAAGTTTTGTAATGAATATATGAACAAGTAAATGAATGTATGAACAAATTCAATTAACAATGTATGAACAGAATTGAATCAATTAAATGTTTGTGTTTTGTACGATTGTATAAAAGGGCGTTTCAAGGGTTTCAGATTTCATCTTCAACTTTGCTGCTCAGGACCTGCCACGCGACCCGCATACTCTCGTATGCGACCCTTGTGACGCGACCCGCATGCTCTCGCATGCGACCCGCGTGGTCCTTAAGCGCCCTGGACCTAACACGCGACTCGCAAGCTATCGCTTGCGACCCTGTGATGAGACCCGCGTGCTAACTCACGCGACCCGCATGGCCCCTTGAGCTGAGTCTGCACATGTCAGAAACTGGTTGTTTAAGTCGTGTAAGGCTAGATTGACCGTACCTAGTGTCACTGAACCTCAACTTTCGTGTGTTGGCTTAGCAGACCTGGTTTGGAAATGTAATTTCACCTTCTTAGGTTTAATCAAGCTGTTTGATCTAAACCTAAGTTCTCAGTCCTGTTTACTAAAGGTATCCACAAGCTGAGCAAGTGCAAGTGGAAATTTCACCTCTCGGCTACTATTGACCTCACCTTTCGGTTCTCAGACCTACCTCAAGTACTTAACCTAATTTGCAAGAAACATCAAGCCTTGTTACAAGAAGAAATGCCAAAGGCATTCAACAGTAGACAATCAAGAATCAAACAATTCAGATCAAGCAATCTCAAATAATACAAGAATCAAAGAAACACGAAATAACAATAAGAATCAATCCATGTGCATAATCAAACAAAGTATCAGACTACAATCCAAACTCTCGAAACTACAAGTCTACTCAGACATGAGCAAAATCAGAATAAAAGAGAGAGAGAGAAAGCAAATCATAGTGAGAGAAGGAGTAGTGAAGAGGAATTGAAGCTTCAGGATTCTTCTTCTCCAAATCGACTCTTCCTTAGCTCCAGATCGGCTCCTCTCCTCTTCAGATCGCCTCAGGCGCCAAAACCTTTCTTCCAAATCGGATCTGAACTCTTTCTGGATAAAATCGTGGATCCCTCTTCTGTTGCCAGGCCTTCTGTATATATAGCTTCCTTAGCGGGCCTCAATTGGGCCTGGCGCAGTTAAGTCGACGCGACCTGCATGAGTTTGCATGCGACCCGCGTCGGGTGGAAATGCTGTGCAATGAGGGTCGCGTCTGAGGTCGCGTCTGGGCTGCGATGCGACCCGCATCAGATGGGACGCGACTCGCGTGGGGGAAGTCAGAACTCTGCCTGTTTTGCCTGTTTTCGCCTATTTCCTGCAAATCAACCACAAACTGCAGCAGTACCGTGTTCTATTGATTTTCAATGTAAACTATGCAATTTAGTGGTCAAAAACATAAGGTATGGTCTGAAAATAGGTCGAAATAATAGATGAAATATAAAGATATCACATACTACTAAATCACAGAGGGGGACCATCGCTGAGGCGGTACTCCGGCGCTCGCGCGGCCAGGCTCTGTCTCTCTCGGTCTCCACATAAGCATCGGCGTAGCTGCGTATCTGCTCAGCGGTATCCCATATGTCATCATCCCTAGAGACTGTAGGTACTGGCGGAGGTGTACCGAAGATAGATGCGGCGAACCCAGTCCCAAAGTTAGGCTGAGTATGAGACCCGCTACCACTAGCCTCTCTATCATATGGCATCTCTGTGCCATATCGGGGTACTGGCGGTGCCGATATGAAACCCTCCTCGTATACCCCGAACTCATGGAGACTGCAGAGAGGGACTCGAGATCAGTAGTATCGGACTCCTCAGGCGGTGGCTGTGGCGGCATCTTGGCCGGACCCTGCAATCATACACATAATTTAGTAAATTTGATCTGAATGAGGAAATTTGTACAAACCTGACAGCTACTGAAGTATGACATACCTGAGTCTGAACCGGACGTCCATGCTCTTCGTAGAATGCCGACCACCCAGCGTTGGACAATACCTAACGATGGTAGTCCCACTCTGGATGCAAATCGGGGGAAGGTGGCATCTCATGTAGCATAACTGGTCTCGGGTCGGGCTCGGTCGGATCTATCTCATGCCAGTTGATGTTCTCTCTGGCATCTCGCAGCATCGTGATGAGCTTCCCACCGTGCCCGGCATCCTCAATCCAATTCGCATTCTTCTTGAGGGTGCGGTACCCAAGATGTCTCCAGTTCTTCTTTCTCAGCATGGCGATCTCATGCTCGCACTCCTTAATTGAGGACAGAAGCTGAAAAAAATTATTTTATCAGATCAAACCTTGATGGACTATTAAGTTAGGGAAAAACTATGTAGTTTTAGATGCATTACCTGGCGAGCCCACTTGATGCCATTGGGATGGTAATCATCATCGGTTTTGACTCTGTCGGGGAGATGGGCACCGTAATCGCCCTGCAGATAGACACTGGCCATGCAGATCTGCATGTACCAAGTATCGTACCTCAACTGGGGATGTCCCTGGGTCTGAAAGTGTTAGTTTGTAATAATCCAGAAGTCAATAATACGATAATTTAATTATATAAAGCTTTGTTCATGAATTGAATGATTAATAAAATGTCATTTTGTTTCCTTGAGTATTATTGAATTTATGAATCATTTCGAGTTAATGACTGGAATTGTGAAACTTCATAATACAGATGATATATACTCTTAAAAAGTCACTGACCGAGGTAATTAGCAGGAACACTAATTACCGCTACAAGGTTAGTATGTGGATTAAAAGATGGTCAAGTCTTACAGACCATAGACACAGAGTTGTCATTTTAATCATATAGATACATGTTCTAGGAACATGGTATTTGACAGACCCCGAATGAAACATTATACGGAATTGTGTTCGTGTCATTAATGCTTTCATTCAGTGTTAAATTCTAAAGTATGAGGTATTCATCGTTCCTACATAAGAAATGTATCTGTGACTGTTACCTAACGCTATCCGTAAAAAGTAGCTATAACGGTAGCTCTTCGGTATACATAACTTATGCTAAGGAAGTGATGGTCTTCCAAAAGTACTATTGTCCCTCGTATTTATTATACGAGTTATAGCGTCACTGGATCCCTTGATAGAATAAGATTATCTGCATGCGGTATGATTAACAAGAGTTAATCATATTTGATAATCTGTTCAAGATCAATAAAAGATTAATTTGCAAGGATGACACAAACCTACCTTGAAATTAATCTGACAGCTATGAGACGAAAGAATTAAACACAAGTAAAATAGTTTACTGGATCGTGATATTGTACAGTACAGCATCATCTATGTAATTAGATGGTCATGATGCGTTTTGCCAGATGCCTCTCATGATTATAGAAGTTAAAAACAGTTTTAATTCTATTTACCAACATAACACAGATCCTATCGGATCACACCAATAGAAAAGTAATCAGAGAATTAATTTATTTGATTAATTATAAATGTTATAATTAATAAATAAATGTCATAGAGATGACAAGCTTAAACACATTAAATTTATAAGCGTGTACGACACGTATACATTTATCGCAACAAGCACCTCCTTGCAAGCTGCTTACAAGCACCTCAACAAACCTCCTTACTATTCACAACCTCCTTACTATTCATGGGGTATTTTGGTCTTTTCACAATATTTCAAAGGCTATAGATAGAGGGGTAGGAGTAGAGAAAAATATAGAAATCAGATTCGACTCGATTCGATTCGGTTATAATATTTTCTCTCCCAAATAGTGTTTTTATGAGAAAAGAAAGAATACGTAATTTGATTACGTATATCTTGCGAGTTGTGAATAGTGTTTGCGGTGAATAGTGTTCTCGGGATTCGTGAATAGTGTTTTTGCGAAGTACGCGGTATTTTTGCCGTCGATCGTGAATCATCTTTTGCGAAACTATGAATAGTGTTTTCACCTTTTCGTGAATAGTTTTTTTTTGCGAAAAATGCAGTTATAGTATTTCTGGCAAAAGAAATAACCGCTCTCTGGTTATTCCTGGTGGACAACCGATGGAGGCATCAGAAGTCTGGTGCTGCGAGACGCGACTACAATCCAATTGGAATTTGGATACAAGGTATAAATGTTATATTAATCTGTTTAATTTGTAAATAGATTAAAACTTTAGAAATCAATTATGGAGTAGATCTATAAAAGGATTAAATGGGGTTTTGATGCCAAAGGAATACTGAAGGTGGACCGCCTTGGAAAGTTTCCTGACATACCCCGTTTAATCCGTAGCTTAAGTTAGAAGTAAAAATTTTTATTTTACGTTCTTTCTGCATCTTAAGCTAATGAACGGGTTTGAACAGTCAAAACTCGAGATCAATGGGTTTGAACAGTCAAAACCCAACAGAAAGATGGCATCTGGCTCATGATAGAAGTCCAGATACTGGGGATCCCCCGCGGTACAGAGTAGTCTTGCCGATGGGTGCTCCAGTCCCAGTCCAATCGCCCTCGGTGGTTCATCCTGTAAGGAACACGTTAGTTGCAATACAAAGCTATCAAGTAATATGAGGTAGTTGATAACATGATACGACTTACTTGTGCAGGTGTATGAACGTGGACCTCGGCAACGATGGATCTATGGGAACGGTTCTAGTCCAAACTGACGGAGTACCCGATCTGGGTAGTAGTGCTCCACTGTCTAGAAGTGTACAAGTGGACCTCTGTACAACCACATCTCCCGCTCCTGCTCCTGCAGACACATTCCCGGCAAGAGCTCCTCTGCGTACAACTGATCGTACGGCCTCCACTCAACAAGATCGGCAGGTAAACTCTGGAGCTCTGATCGGACTGGCCTGATCCCAATGGTACCACCATGGGTCCGATCTGAGTAGTGGTGGTAACCGTGCCACTTCTTCCCGTACGCCGGGCATCTCCAAGTATCTGGCGCTCCCCAATCCGGAGCCTTTTTCTGGATAGGCTGGCTCACCGGTAGCCGTGACCACGATCAGTGCTAAAGCAGGGGTACCGGCCCGTACATCTGCTTCATCTTCTTCTGCAATTTTAAGAACATTAGACGTCAGGGTATTTTGATTGATTGATTGATTGATTAAATAATTTAGTAAGAAAAGAGTTAGAGACTTATCTCACTACCACGGCATATGTGGGAGTACAGATGGGCTAGGACAGCCCCACCCTAGTTATATGGCGACGGCTGCTCAAGGTCTGCCAGCAGTGGGAGATACATTATCGGCATTTGATCTCCGCTGGAATCAGGAAACATGACAGAACTAAAAAGGTCCATCACGTAGCCCCGTGTATATCTGCAATACAAAACATATAAAAAATCAAATAGAAATAATTTATAGTAAAAGTAATAGAAACAATTTATAGTAAATGTAATAGAATCCTCATATTGGAAATTGATTAATAGAAACAATTTATAGATTTTACCTCTAAATCTCCAGCTCGGTGGAATCTACCGTCAGACACGTGCTGAAGTGCTCTCGTAACCTCGTCATCCTCATATGGTATCTGGACTGCCCATGATCGGCAATGAGAGAGAGAGGATCAGCTCCCAACAACTCCGCGATATCACCTCTGAATCTGGTGTTGTCAGATACGCCGCCAACGGGTGTGCCACGGATAGGCAGACCCTAAAGGGCACTCACATCTTGAGAGTCACTGTCATCTCTCCAAACGGCATGTGGAATGTGTGCGTCTCGGGACGCCATCGCTTCACCAGTCCAGTGATGAGAGATGCATTGATGATGTTTATCTCCGTCCGCAAGATGTCCACAACCTGGTAGAGACCCAGGTTGATGAGGTACTGGTCCATCACCTCGTAGTACCGCATGTGAACGCACCGCAACTTCACATCCAAAAGAAACGTGTCATGCGTTCAAAAAAGTAGTCCATACGGTGTTTACCATAACAAAATTCAAACTCAACAAAATTTAAAGAAAACCTAAAAAAAGGTACGTACCTCACGAGAAGCCAGTGAGACTCGGTGATGGTCGTGGGGCATCCACAAGAGAGGAATGATATGCTCGGTGCTACTGGTACTGATCGGCTCGTCTACTACTGGACGACGGGTAGACCGTGCTCTACGCATCCTGATGTAAAAAATAACCTAAAATAGGCCAATTACGGTTAAAATATGCTACAATAGGCTACAATAAACTAATTTTGGTAAAATATGCTAAAAACGACCAAAATAGGCTAATTATGTTTAAACATGCTAAAATAGATCAATTGCGGTTATAATAACCTAAAATACGCTACAATAACCTAATTTCGGTAAAATATGCTAAAAAGGCCTAAAATGGGTCCAATTGCGCCTAAAATAGGTCTAATTTCGGTAAACTCTGCTTAAAGATGCTAAAATGGGTCCAATTGCGCCTAAATAACCTAATTGCGGTTAAAATAAACTTAAATATGCTACAATAGCCTAATTTCAGTAAAAATTACTCAAATGGTCTAATTTTTCTAATTATGCTAAATTCGGCTAAATTATGCTTAATTAGCCTAATTATGTTATAAAAAACCAAAATACCCTAAAATATGGTCAACTGTACTAATTATACTAAATTACAACAAATTACCCTAAATCATAAACCCTAAATTAAATAAAATAAAATTTAAATTAAATAAAAAAAATTACCTTAAAGAAGAGAGAAAATTCGGTTGAGAGATGAGAGAGTTGTGAGGAGAAGAGAGAAAAAAGGGTATATATAGGATAAAATACTGGTTAAAAAAAAAAAGTAAGCTGGCCATTTATGGGGAGAGTAAACCGGCCATTTTATGACTGGTTTGTGTATTTTTGGCAAAATTTCAGAATTCTGAGCATAAATATTAATTTTTATTAAACTTTGGATATTAATAAAAATGTCGGTCCGCTATCAAACAAAAATCACATAGAATATGTTCCGCGCCTTCGGGCTTTTCTTTATTGTCAAATAAAAAAAGAAAAAGAAAAGAAATGCTTTCCACGGTCAGATTAACAATTTTAAAACGGGCATGTTTGGCTCGCCAAAAAAAAAACAATTTTAAGCGACGATCTATATCAATGCCACGCATTACATCTTCACTTCTCAGTTCTCTCCCTCTTAGTTCATCTCTCTCCAAGTTTCCATGGCAACAGACCCTCTCCTCTCCTTCCTCCAGCGCATTCAATCGGCCGCACTCAGTTCAATGGGCCCCACCAACTTCGACCCCAAGCTCTACGTTGACCTCCCTCTCAAAACCGACCTACCCGCTGCCACTTCCGCCTTCAATTCCCTCCCTCGCCAATCAGGCACCATCCCCATCTCTGATTTCAATCAATTCCTCAAACAGTTCTTCGACGAAGCCGGTTCCGATTTGGTATACGCCAAACCAGTGGATTTTAAATCCGAGCCTGAGGGATTTTTGGTGAAAGTGGAGAATGAGGGGATGAGGGAATGGGCTTTGGAGGTGCATGCGATCTGGAAGAACTTGTCGAGACGGGTTTCGGATGAAGTTAAGTCATGGCCCGAAAGGCATACATTACTGTACTTACAGGGTACTGTTATTGTGCCAGGGTCACGATTTCAAGAGGTTTATTACTGGGACTCCTATTGGGTTATCAGGTGAATATTCTTAAAAGAAAGATACATAGAAAGAAGGGAAATCTTACACAGTAAATGAAAAAAAAAAGGAAATTGTTGTTATGAGATTTGCCCAAATCAAATGAATAACAAGGATCCCGTTAGTTGCTCTGTACACAGTCAGCTACAGTTTTATTGGTTCTATACTAATGTTAATTATACCCGTTTTAAGAGGTCTGGTTGTTGTGCCAGGATAGCGGTTCTGAGAGGTTTATTCCAATTCTATTGGTTGTATCAGTTGAAAAATGTTTTATCAAAAAAGCAAGGAAATGTGAGTATAAGAAAATTCATGTTGCTATTACTGAAATTTACTGATTAAGATTTAAGGGCACTCCTAATTGATCTCAAAAAAAAAAAAAAACAGGTATCCGACAAGAGCACTATGTACTGTAGTATGTACAATAGTTGGTTCTCCTGCAATAATGTAATACTAACCTTTAAATCTACTACTATATTGTAGGGGCTTGTTGGCAAGCAAAATGTATGAAACAGCAAAGGGAATAGTAATGAACCTTGTAGCTTTAATTGAAACCTATGGGCATGTACTGAATGGTGCGAGAACTTACTATATTAACAGGAGGTGATTGTCATTTAAACATGCAAGACATTGATGCCATTTCAAATATTTTATTATATTGGAAAAACTAACTGATCGCTTTCATGTAGCCAACCTCCTCTACTAAGTTCTATGGTTATGGAAATATATACAAGAACTGGAGATGTTGAGCTTGTTAAAAGGGTACTTCCTGCCCTGCTGAAAGAGTACAGCTTTTGGGTCTCAGGTTCTTTATTACTATATTTTCTAATTTTGTTATCTAGCTTTATCTTGATGTGTCATATATTTGAAGACATTGTGTAGATATTCATCAAGTGATAATTCAAGACCAAAGAGGCATCAAGCATTGTTTGAGCCGGTACCAAGCCAGGTGGTACCAACCTCGGCCAGAAAGTGCAACCATTGTAAATTCCTCATCCCCTAAAAGACAAAAATCAGTATTTCATGGATAACATTGCAAATCTTCAATATTAATTTCCAGATAAAAGAAAATATCATGATTACCCATGCAAAACTCTCAAGCCCTCACATTCACCCAATTTGAATGCTTTTTACTTTTGCCAACCTACTCTGACATCTTATGGATGGACAAATTTGAGAGCTCCTGAGTTTTGTTTTGGATGGTTTATCACTAAATATGATATTTTCATTTTTTTTAAATGGTAACTATATAATTTTGGAATCACAGAGGGATATATATGAAATTCTGCAGAAGAAGAAAAGAACGAAAAAAATTTGTAAATTGAACCAGACTAGAACTATATATATGAAATTCTGCAGAAGAAGAAAAGAACGAAAAAAATTCTATATTGCAGCACAATACCGAGTAATGATGTGTCGGACTAATGCGTAACTTTACAAGTAGGATTGCATACACCCCGCTTCAGCTATAAGACCCAACCAGACAGTTTGTTAATTGAACCAGACTAGACCGATACAAGTATTAAAATTAACTCTTGTTATGTACCGAGTACATACCAATACCTGACCTGACCTTACCAGTACTGAGATTCAAATTGTTGCATAGGTTGGATTGCTGTGTTTTCCTGACAAAATAAGTCTGACACTGAATGGATTTAGCAGTACTGGATCTGATCAGTGGTTCCTAAAGTACACATTTTTTTTTTATATTGCATTCTTTTGTACTAGGATGAGGAGTTAAGTCTTAAGCTTTCAACCCCTTCTGATAAGGCTGCTCTTTACCATGAGATTGCATCAGCAGCTGAATCTGGTTGGGATTTTAGTTCTCGCTGGATGAGGTTCTAATTTTTTTTATCAATATATGGAAGTTCGCATTAGAGTTGCTGTTGCCTTGTTCCTTTTAAATTACTTAATAAGTACCGCTCTATTTAGAACTATGTGAAAGAAGAAGCCTCCTACAATAGTTGCAAATTATACCTCGAGTCCTAGGTATTATTCTAAAATGACAGAAAAGTTAAGAGATAAAATATTGCCTTTTGTTCTATCCTTTGGGTGTGGTACTAATTTA
Source organism: Carex parvula (assembly GCA_025461045.1). Taxonomy (NCBI): domain Eukaryota; kingdom Viridiplantae; phylum Streptophyta; class Magnoliopsida; order Poales; family Cyperaceae; genus Carex; species Carex parvula. The sequence goes on from JAJGRW010000475.1 coordinate 15,117, forward strand.
TGTTCTTCTAAATTTGTATTATATTAATAGTAAAACCTATATTATATAGGAATTCATCTGATCTGACAACAACGGCGACTACATTGATCATTCCTGTTGATCTAAACACATTCATAATCAAGGTATATTTTGAAATTTGAACGATACCAGAACCAATGCTTAGCAACTGATCTTACTCGATCCGATAATTCTGAAAAGTAAAATTGACCCGAACCCGACATCGAGATGACCAAAATTCGTGTCAATCAGAAACTCAACCATACCTGAACCAAACAACCCAGAGTTCGAAAAATAATCCGAAATTGGATTATCCGAAACCGGAGTCAAGGTAGAACAAAAGGCAAATCTTAATCGAAAAATAATCCAAAATTGGATCCGCCAGATTGTCACCTCTAGGTATTCTGTAGGTGGCAAATCTTATCGAACTTGAGGAACCTGCCTGACTTGGCCCATGTCTAAATCTGATCTGATAAGTTTGAAATGTCAAACTGACCCGACCTGAGATGACATGAAACTCTTGTATCCCAATTTGGACCAAAACCCGAGTAGGCCCAAACACGATGAACCTGAAACCCGAAAATGATACAAAGCCAGTTGACCTAAGTCAACCTGAGACCCACCTGAGCAAAACCTAACCTGACCTAAGCCAATTTGACCTGCCCGATTGCTAATTCTATCAACTCGTATCCAATTGTACATAAATATGCTCGATAGATTTTCTACTGGCACCGTTTATGTGTAAACATAAATTATGAACAACAGTACAAACACAATGATGAGCGTTCTTTATGTACTGCAGCTGGAGCAAGACATATCCACATTTGCAAAAATCATTGGAGATAATTCAACATCACAGAAGTTCATTGAGGTTTCTAAATCTAGAAAAGCGGCAATCAGATCCCTTCTATGGAACCCTAATCTGGGCCAGTGGGTTGATTATTGGCTTGACGAGCATGATGCCCATCAGGTGCTTGTTTTAATGTTTGCTTATATTTTTAATTCCTCTACTAGTACCAAGCTTTGCATTTTCATATATGGCTACAGTACCAGATATACAATTTTACTGGTTCTTTGACAGGGGCGGACGCAGGAATTAGGCCAGGGGTAGACAAAATAATGAGAAAATGAGTTGGGCTAGGAAGAAAATGAATTGGACTGGGAAGAAATATTAGGCTCCAACAGGGGTACGCAATAGCCCAGAAAACCATAGGCTATTTTTTTTTCTCAAAGTTGCCTACCCCTGGACTTACTTGGGCCCACCCTGTTCCTTGACTGAGTCATTCACCAATGAGGCATTCAGTCTAGGTAACTTGCAGTGCCCATATGATACTGGTACCATCTGACCGTACATGAAGTCTTGAGAGAACTCTTAATGTAAATCAAGGTTTTTTTTTTATACACTTAGGTTTTTAATCTTTTATTATCTGATTCTGCTAGGGTGTTTATAGCTGGAATCCTGGCTCTCAAAATTGCAAAAATTTTGCATCAAATTTTGTGCCTCTGTGGCTTCTGGCACATTATAAAGGTTTGCCCTTGGATTATATTATTTTTTTGAGTAAAGTTGGAGGTCAAGCCACCCAACTAGATTAATATCCGGATTTTTAACCCCTTATATCATATTATTTATTATTTATTTTTTTATGGTTGACGGCACCTTATATCATATGATTATTTCAAAGATAACCAAATATCACAAAATCAGATAGCACCTTAAACTGAACCATTCTTGTCGTCAAGGATATATTGCTCATGTGGAAATGTTATTAAATTTTCTGAATTCTTACTGAAATCATGCTTTTGTATACTCAGATCAACTTACGGAGGAGTACGATGAAGAGTTGATTATAAATAGTCTAAAGAAATCAGGGTTGATTTGTGAATACGGGATTGCTACTTCCCTGTCAAATACTGGACAACAATGGTTGGTTATTCCTTTATTACAAAAATAATAAAATACTATAAACTGATATAGTAATGCTAACATTTTTCTCCAGGGATTTCCCGAATGGATGGGCCCCATTACAGCACATGATAATTGAAGGGCTGGCCAGTGCCCATTCGAAAGAAGCAAGACAATTGGCAGAGAGTATCGCCATAAATTGGATTAAAACAAACTTTGTTGCTTATAAGAAGACAGGTGCAATCCATGAGAAGTGCAATGTAGAGTCGTGTGGAGAATATGGGGGCGGCGGGGAATATAAGCCCCAGGTAAGTGTAATAATTAATCCCGAGTTACTTGTGCTGCACCTGTACCAGTTGGGGCCTTGATATGTCAGGTTTGGGTTAGATTGACATGTGTTTATTAAAAAATAACAGGCCAGTTCCAACCCAATGTACAGGCAAATCAACCAAAAACTGATCTAGCGTTACTTTAGTGTTCGGCTGGGTTGAGAAACCAACAATTCTGCATAGGGGTGTCAACGGGTAATGTAAGGGTGAAAGCATTTTCATACTTATACCCGTTACAAATTGTCTTTATCTGTATTCTATTTTTATTCGCTACAAATTACTTTATCTGTATGCTATCATTACCCATTATGATTGTCGGATAACAAAACAGTAGCGGGTATGCTATTATAATAAAAAAAAAATATTTACTAAATAATACATTAAAACACATTCACTTTACAAATATATATATATACATATAGAGAGAGAGAGAGAGAATGGCTAATATACAAACGTTTGTTCCTGGACTCGGGAACAAACGATTCGGTTCTCCAATTTTCAAAGTCCAAACAGTTGATCCAAACCGTTAGATATTCCATCTATATTAAAATGTGCTTGGAGACCAAATTTTACATTTTTTGGAATTTTTTTTACTATTTATTAAGCTGGTTTGAAAACCGCTGTTTTTCAATGCTGCAGAAATTTAATAAAAACAGTAGTTTTCAAACCAGCTTAATAAATAGTAAAAGAAGTTCCAAAAAATGTAAATTTGGTCTCCAAGCACATTTTAATATAGATTGAATATCTAACGGTTTGGATCGACTGTTTGGACTTTGAAAATTGGAGAACCGAATCGTTTGTTCTTGAGTCCAGGAATGAGTCCAGGAACAAACGTTTGTATATTAGCCACTCTCTCTCTCTCTCTCTCTCTCTCTCTCTCTCTCTATCTATATATATATATACGTGTTTTAAATGTCTACACTTTTATTGAAATTTGCTGAAATTTATTTGTGTTTTAATGGTTAATTAAGCGTAACACAACTATCAAGAATAGTTAGAGAATTAATATTCATTGCTCATTAATATATATAATATATATAATATTTTTTTATAATTATCCGATCGGGTAACGGGTATGGAATAGGCTTTACCCGCACCCTTACCCGTTTAGATAACGAAAAAAATCTTTACCCGTATCCATACCTGATAAGTTTACGTAAAAAAAATCTTACCTGTATCCGTCTTATCGAATACAGTACGGGTCGGGTAAACGAATAAAAAGGTGCCATTGACACCCTAATTCTTCATTGCAGAATTTGTTTTGACATAAACATATATTGGATTTTTTTTTTATAAACTTTTGTAACTAATGTTGGGCTTAATTGGGAGGTCACCTTGCATATTAATAAACAACTAAACAAGTCCAAGCGGTTTCCAAGCATGGGCGGGCCCAGTAAGGCACATGGTAGGCAGTTGTCTACAAACAACAACGAAGCCTTTTAGTCCAAACATGTTGGATAAGCTAGAAATGAAACCCAACTGGAGAAGGATTTCATTTTCATAAAGAGACAGTACTTTACGTTAGCTCGCCATGCCTATCATAACTCTCCTCCATTTTTCTAGCTTGAGACAGGCTGTGTAGAAATTACACAGGCTGAGTTGTTTACTCTTGGATTTTGTAAAAAAAAAAAAAAAGTTAACCAATGTATTTTTGAATTCATATCACCTAAGGTAACAAAATATTTCTATTTAGAGCTGGAATGTCCGATCAGAATCCGCACAAATATTAAAGAGCCTCCATGCATTCCACCATGGGCCGGATTTGCCAGGATTCTGATTGAACAGTTCTGATCCAAACAGAAATATTTTGTTATATCAGAGGATATAAAATGTATTTTTGGACTATTACCTACTCTGCTGGTGAACAATTTGTCCTCTCCTAGGCCGAAATCATTTTATTGTCAACTTTTTTTTCTTCCGAACTTATTTTCTTACCAATTTTTATTCCAACTCATTTTCTTGCATACTCCTAACCCTATTTTCATTAAAACTCATTAACCCATCAGGCTGGTCTTAACCTTTTTAAAACTTTATATAACTCAGGATCACATCATTTGCACAGGTACCCGTGTGTGCGTGTTGGTACATAGTTCATTAAAAAAAATTGCCAAAAGTTTGGTATAATTAATCCAGGAGTACTTTTTTGTTAGTACCGGCGGTGTCTGCAATTCTTTTTTCTGTTTGTTTTGATACTCAAGTTTATCGTGTAATTTTCCTTGCTTAGTCCCTCATGGTTCAAAAAATATTTTTGGTGCAGACTGGTTTTGGTTGGACGAATGGTGTGATCTTGGCATTATTGGAAGAGTTTGGATGGCCTCGTGATAGAAATATAACCTGCTAAACTAAATTGCAATCTTTGGATGGCCTCGGGTTAGAAACTAAGTTGCCATTCTAATTCAAGGGGGATTTCATGTATTCTCGAAAAAACTTCAATATTATGTATTTCCCTCGCAAAAGTTGGTAATATCATATTTGTCATTTAAAATATGGATCATCATAATTTTGGACCATTAAAATTTATGCAAACTATTTTTATGGAAACCCTAAAAGGACAGTTTGGGCAATCTATGGTATGGAGATTATAAATATAATATAAATAGAATTCTGTTAAAAAAAAGTTCCTGCAAATTATAAATGCTAAGGTCCAATATTTTTTTATTAAATTGATATCTTAGATCTGCCTAATATCAAACTTAACCAATCATTTCAGATAAAGATCGATACCGATCAAAAGACAGATACATTGCCATCAATTACCAGAATTCATCAGTACAAGAAAGAACTGCAATTATTTATGATAGGCTGGTGCAAAGGAACCTGCTACCGATGCATCTGTTCCACCAAGCAACCAATTGAGTAGCTTCAGTAATTAAAATGCCATGCTATGAAAGGGAAATATGATTTTTGAGAATCCACATACCATGTGCCTATACAGTTAATTATTTCTTGCATTAATTGAAGCCTCCAATTAATGACCTAAATTAAGTATCCTTGCTTCATGTTTTTGATGTTGTGCTTAATCCTTTAATTAATCCTCCCAACCATAAGTCAATTGAATGCAATTGCAAGTTAAATTGCTTGTGAATTAAGGCATTGCAATAATTAGTGAAGATCGATGCTTTTCATGTTAGACTACCTGCAGTGAAGGGATTGGAAAACTATGTGAAATTGGAGGTTAAGCTATCCAATGTTTTTAATGTATCTATAAGAAAAAATTTATTTGAGTTTCGAACATGACATCTCATAACTCATAAGTAATGAATTTTTAACCTATGAAGGATACGGATGACAATTCCTTAGACATTACAGAAATACACTTCTTCTTTTTGCATGGGATGAAGGTTTAAAACTCTTGAACACACAATCGCTCTTTAATTGTTCTACAAATTTGTTCACCTAAGCATCACCCTTTTCGCATATTTGGAAATATAGTACTTTAATTTTGTTTTATTTTAAAATCATCTGACACCATACTATCATCTATTATTAAAAAAATAAATTTTCGAAATTACATATTTTAATTGAAACATTAATTTTTGAAGTATGAAATTGTGAAAATTTTAAATTATGAATTATGCTTTTTGAAGCTTAATGCACAATGAAAATTGTTGGAAAATTGTTAGCAAATTTGCAAATGATATTAATTTTCACATTTTCATATGCAGAAAGTGGAAAATTAAAATAACCGAATTTTGGATATAAAAATAAAAATTCTAGAAGTACATGCGTGAAGAATTTAAAAAACAAAATGTTTGATATTAGAAAGATCAATCTCACTTGTTTGTCTGGCAATATATGAGAAATTTTGTTAATCTAAAATTACGAATGTCTTTTACGCGATTTTCTTTTTCAAATGAGATCTATGATAAAGTATTTTTAAGTTCTTCATCACACAAGTATTTATACCTTATCGTAGAAGGATTTATATCTCGTTGTATAAGTATTTATACCTCGTTATGCAAGCGTAAATAGTTCATTTATCAAGTGATTTTACGTACCATATTCTATCAGATTAATTTTTTCTTACACTTGAACTTTTTAATCTTGCATAACGAGGTATAAATTCTAAGTAGAACTAGGGTATTCTTTAGCTCACCAAGTTCCTTTGTGCGCTTAATTCAAAAACCTATTAAATAGGCTTCGAATGATACATCAAAACCGTTAAAACCAATCTATTTCACGAGTGATGCGTTTACATGTCAAATTTATAAAATTTTGAACTAATTTAGTATAAAGTCAAGCGGTCAAAAAAAGAGGGTTTATAAGTTAATTTTAATGTGTTCATTTTTCATCATTTTTTGACCGCTTTACTTTATATTAAATTAGTTCGAAAATTAAAAAACTTGACATGTAAACTCATCACTCGTGAAATAAATTGGTTTCGATAGTTTTGATACGTTATTTGAAACCAATCTGGTGGATTTTTGAGTTAACCTCACAAAAAAGACTTGGTGAGCTTAAGAACACTCTAGTTCTATTCATAAATACTTGTACGACAAAGAATCCGAAAGTATTTCATCGTGGATTTCATTTTATGAGAATTTGAAATCATGAGATTTGACACCAAAAAAGCGAAACTATGCGAGGGAAAGAAATGCATGTGAGAGGCCATGAATTATGATCATGAGCGAACAATAATTAATACAGCGGTATAATCTTTCTACTGAAAATTTATGTTGATATTTTGGTAGGAGTTGTAATTGGATTTTTAATTTAAAAAGACGAGAGAAGAAAGGGTGACGGGAAAGAAATATGTAAGAGTTTATAAATTATAGAATTAGAATGAAATTAAATACAACTGTCGTAGAAATAAAAAAAAATTCTTTTAAAGCATCTTTATTTCTAAAATTAATTAGAAATTTTCATGTTAATTAAAATTAGAATTAAAGTTCAATGTAGATATTATGATATTTGCTTTCGAGTTGGAAAAAGAAAAGAAAAGAAATAACAAAAATAACAGGAGGAATTAATTTTTCTACCTTTTAATTTGTGAGAAAATAAGTTTAAAGAAATAAAATATTTTCAAATTAAAACTCGAAAATTAGGAAAATATATGTCTCTCCCTCTTTTTTTTCTCCCTTCGGATATTAACGTGCAAGTTTAAAGCAAATGCAAGAAAATCCACACACGCTCACGCAGGAAATTTCAAATTTTTTTTTGAAAGAATTTTTTATTAATTGCTTGTGAAATTCGCAAACTATTCTATCTTTTTTTAATTAGGTTTAACAGTATGTGTTCCTTCTTTACTAAGCTTGCACAATATGCCTTTATCCAACGATTGCCACGTAATCCCTTCAAAACTGGTCAACCTCTCCGTACAGTGATTTGATAAAAAAAAAACATCAAATGGCATTCATCTTTTATGAAAATTGATCAGACTAACCAACAACATTTATAATTTTTTTTTCTCTTTTTATTTGATTTAAAAAACATTTAAATTGCCAAATTAAACTGTTGTCATAAAAAAAAACTCCTAAAGAAAAATTCAATTCATCACCGGACCCGCTATGGCAACAAAGAAAAGAATTTAGAGCAGCACGTGGGCTGTCAAAATTATAAATAGTCAATTTGTTCATCGCCACTTACCTAATGAAGCAACCAGTCTCTGTCTAGATCAGATTTAGGGCTGCTAATGAGCTGAGCCGGCTCACGAGCCAATGAGTTGAACAACTCAATAAATTGTGTCGAGTCAGGCCCTAAACTAAATAAAGCCCGAACTCGACTCGGCTCATCTTTTATCACTCAAATAGGGCCGAGCCCGAGCCGAGCCGAGCCGGCTCATGAGCCTTTCCTCTTTCCAATTTTCCTTCTGTCGCTCTCTTCCTCTTTACAAAATCAATGACACGTTTTTATTTTTTTTTTTTTGTTTTATATGAAGTAATTATTCCTAAATAATTTTTGTATTACTCAATTACTCAATTGTGCAGCGTGCTTTGAATTTAATTGAAAGTAATTTTTGAATGTATCAAATTTTGTATGCATCAAATAAAATTACTGAAAGATAATCTATCTGGAAGTATATTTATTTGAAATAAAATTTATCTGGAAGTAATGCATCAAAT
>JAJGRW010000475.1:29507-214680 GCA_025461045.1 Carex parvula
AAATATGATAGAAAGAACATTATTTGACAAACCATTGGATCCATCATGTGTCTATTGCTTCGATCACAGCTTCCTTGTTAAATTGCTCAATGGGAATTGGTGCAGGTCCTACTCCCTTGCATGCACCATTTCACCCCAAAATGGTTGGTCGCCGAAAAAAGGAACAACTGTTGTAGGGCACTGTACAACATCTTGAACATCAGTTAGGAACATAGAACATCACGACTTCGTGCAAAAATTAAACAGAGTAGGATTGCCAATGTCCCCTAGAACAATGCATCAAAGGTTACCGCAACACGATTTGGTTATGGATTATTTTTATTTTATTTGAACGAAAGGCTTTAGAGCCCTGATTCTATTATTACTCTATATTCTTACATCAACCTAAAAGTAACCTTTGCTATAAAAAATTGGTTATGTATTCCAATTAGACGGAAAGAGGAAACCCCTAGAACACAGATACACTTCAACTCAATTCAGCTGTGTTTGTCGGTGTGCATGCTGCATGCATGCGCACGTGTGTGTCTGTGTGAGAGAGAGAGAGAGAGAGTACCGCTGCCTTCAGACCAGCAGCTGTCGTCCCAGCACCACCATGATGCACCTTATACGAAAGAAACATGTGAGATCACATGAACTCTGGTATGAGTATTTAAAACGACATGGAAATGAAAACACTACAACCGCAATGCAGCAGAAGACTCTCCCACAATGTATACACAGGAACAGAAATTCATAGGAAAATGGAAAAAGAAAAACATATTGACTACCATATATATTTTACGACCGCAACAACTGACAAAAAGATAAAGAAAATAAAAATAAAATCGCAGATACTGCTGTAGTTTACATATGTCATGCATCAAATTTTTGGTGGAATTTAGGAATTACTTGGTTACCAATCAAGTTCAAAATGCTTGAAGGATTGTCAATCAGTTTTTAAAATTGGTGTAAAACTGAAATGTTAAATTCTTCAAACAGCTAAAGGAAGGCCAATCAGTTTTTAAATTGTACAAAATTTGATACACAACCTATATAATTATAGAAAGATATCTAATTATGGTTTTTTTTATTTTAATATTGTTTGATCGACTGTAGTGACTGTCAATATAACCTATCCACAAAAAAGTAGTGAAGCTTACCACGGCCTTACACTGCAAGAAGAGCCAATCATGAGGAACATTATCCAGCAGGTGCACAAAATCCCTCGGTCTTTCCACTAGAAATTTGCACCCACCCATATTTATTAGTATATGTCTTAACAAATGGACATGGATTGAAATTATTAATCAATTAAGGTACCAGAATAGTACATTTTCCAAGTCCGCCCCATCCTTTGTTAATGATCCCTCTTTGCCCTCTGGCTTCTAATGCCTCAACAATTGTTTCCGTCAACTTCTCTGGTTCTTCAACTGGCTACAGTTTTCACAAAGAGATGGAATAATTTTATAATTCAAGATAGTAACACTGATAGTCAAATGGTACCAAATTGCTTGCTCTATGAGATAGAAACTCACCAGGCTGCCAAAACCAAAGTAGATAGGCTTTTCACCAGCTTCAAGCCATTTCACAAGTTCTTCGGGAGGTGTGTAGTTTGATGCAAGATCAAGGAAGCAGAATCCAACTACATCCACTTTAGGACCCCAATCTACATAATTAATAAAAAAAACAGGCATATTATATTGTTGCATCTGGCTTGTGCCACATGTAAATTTTCACATAGAAGGAAATATTTTGATATACCTTTTGGCTTTGGCACAAGAGAAGGGCTCCAGATGTATCCATGAGGAGTATTAAGAGCATTCTCCGAAACAGTATTAAAGCCTATGGACTCTAACTTCAAATCTGTTTTCCGGAAATCATTTATAATGTCTCGTATGCCGAGCCAAATCATGAGGTCAACTACATAGTATAAAGCTGCATTACCTACTAGGAAATTTAAATATGCCATTCCAGTTTAGAATAGCACAAGGAAACCATAAAAAACAACATGCTTAAACTACTTAATCAGGCTACATTTTCAGGTGAGTTCCAGTTCAAGTTCAGTCTTCTCTTTCATATGGAATTGCCAGAAGTATGCCACAGATTGCAATTACATACAATACCATGCAATGCAGGCGGGCAAATTAGTTTGTTTGGTCAAGTCAACCGGTCATGTCCAGGTCAACTATCTTCATGCCTAGATCATAGTGTGCACTCACTTTGTAGCCAGCAGCACCAGGAGGATGCTTGATAACGGGAAAGAGGATGTCAAATTCACCAGTGGGTCTGTAAAGAATAATTGAACTATGCATGTTTAAGCCAGCACACACAAATGAATAAAAAACTAGGCACAGAGAGAGAGGAGGAGAGCAGCCGCTGCCTGATTTTCAATAGAGAGTCGGAAGCACTAAGAATTTCAAAAGAGAGAAGAGGAGAGAGGGAGGAGCGAGGAAGAGAGTCTCCTTCATGGCATCGTAAAAAATACGTGAAGTGGTACATTTAGGTGCCTCTGCCACATCTCATGGCCTGAGTAAATGTTGATAAGTCAGCTAGTAACAAACAGCATAGACCTGTACCAGACTTGACCGGCAGTGTACCAATTTCAGAATTGCAATCAGAGATTAAACTGACCGTATGCTGGAGGGTTGGCGATTATTGCATCAACTTTGAAAGGAGCACCTGTAACAGGATCCGCTTTGTACAAGCAGAATGCATAGAAAAATACGATATCCTTGATCTGGTTCCGTTGATTCTGAACTTCTGAAGGATGGGAAGGTAAGAAGCCCTTATTCTTTACCATGTCTATTCAAAGAGGAACAACTATGAACCAAAGTTAATATGCCAAAACAAAATTGGTAATCAAGACTGATTTGTTATTTTTTTGTCAAAAAGTGACATGGAATTAAAAAAAAAAAGTGAAGTTTTATACATTCAGCAAGAACTTTGGAGTCACCGCCTAGAGGATAGAATTCCACCCAGCATCCAAAACAACTGCTCGGAAGTTTGCATGAGTTGCTAATCTAACACGATGCCTTAGTTCCTGTAAAAGTACAGACGTGGCTAAACATTCACATTTATATTGAAAGATCTTTGTCAAATTGATCATTATTCCAAATATTTCCATGATCAACCTTTAGACGCTTTGCAATAGCAAGAAACGGCTGCACGTCTCCCCTTGTGCCGACAATAAGAATAACAATCTGCATAGGAGGTCTATGTTGAAAATCTACTGTGCCTATCCTTTCTAAATAAGGAGCCTGTGTATAATCATCCTCAAAATGAATAGTTGCATCTTCATTGTCTAGGAAATCAAGAAGAACAGTGCCATCATGCTTGATTGTTGCTATCCTAGACAGCACCTTCTGCTGCATTGTTTCAAATAGATTGTTAACATCTTATAATTGTGAAAAGTTACGTAATTAATGTATAAGCAGAAAGCGTTGAAACCTTTTCATCAGAAATGTTGTCATGACATTTGGGGCCAGGATGAGTAGTATTCTCATTAGTCACACTGTTTGATGGATGCAGATTTAGAGCATTTGCCAGTGACCTGGATAGTTTAGTAGATACAATTTCACCAGGTAGTCTTCTGAGCTGTCAAAATACCTGTCAATTTCCACTGATAGAAAAATGTTTCAGATTTCATACCAGTACAATTGTACAAAAGGAACGTATTAGACGATTTTGTCAGTAGCGCTTATTGCATATAATATTTACGCAAAATTGGTCTAAATGACTATACTATAGATAAAACCAGTGGAAAAGTTGACCAAACGAAGTCAATTTGGCATCGTAAATGAGATAGTTCACGTGCCGATGAACAAAAATTAAGATGCTTTTGCAAAGAACATCACATTGATTTCCAATAATCAACGATCAATTCCTACACTGCTTCCTTTTCTGTGATTACAGTCCATGATTGAATGATCACCCCTAGGAAAGTGACAATGCTGAGATTGCACAAGTGATTATAGCTCAGGTCAAGTGAAACTTATCCATGGATATCTCACCAGGAGACGGAGATGAAATGGAGCTAGCTCCATTGGGTTCGTCCATTTCCGCGATAATGCTTCTACTTCGTTTGATCCGATGGAGATAATCAAGTCGCGTCCATGGTGTGTTTGATTTGGTTGATGTCTGGAAGCTGGCGACCAATGCACGGAGGAAGAGGTGGCGACTACTTTTTTTTTTTTTTTTATTGGATATTGTTTTCGTTTCTTTTTGGGTTTGTTGGGAGTGGACGCCTGGGCGGGGACCTTTTCTTTTGCTTTTATAAACCGCTAAGTTGAGGGGCCATCTGGTGACAGAATCATTTCGATTTTTTTTTTTTTTTTTTTTTTGCCTATCCCGAATTTTGTCAAAATAACAACAATGAACTTATTTTGAAATAACAACAAAAAAAACTGTGTTTAAAACCTTATTCAGAATTCACTCATTCAGACAATATTATTATAGTATTAATCTTTCAAAACTAGTAATAAATAGTTATTATATTATTATTTTTATAAAATCGAGGGTATACATGAATATCTAGCGACAACATCTTGCGTATAGAGATTTGGCCGACATTTTTATTAATATCCAAAGTTTAATACGAATTAATAAATATACCCGGACTCTGACTGATTCGCGAAAACTACCCAAACCGGCCATTTTCTGGCCGGCCATGTACCTTCCCTCAGCCGGCCAGAAAATGGCCGGCCATGTACCTATTTTTTTTTTTTTTTTTTTTTTTTTTTTTTTTTTTTTTTTAGAAAGAGACACTATGATGATCAAAATATTGAAATCTAACTCTGAAAATTTGAAATTTTTGTTTAAATTATTGTTATATTACTTCTTGAGGAGGGATCAAAGTTACAACAACCATTTTTTTCATTTTCAAAGTCCAAATCGTCGATCCAAACCGTTCAACATGATTATCTAAATAAAATGTTCTTGCAGATCCAATTTTACATTTTTTTGAATTTTTTTACTATTTATTAAGATGGGTACAAAAATTAATCAAAATATAACACTATGATAATCAAAATATAACACTATGATGATCAAAAATAACACTATGATGATCAAAATAACACTATGAAGATCAAAATATTGAAATCTAACTCTGAAATACGTTAAATTTTTGTTTAAATTATTTGTTATATTACTTCTTTGATGTATAATTAGCATATTATACTAAAAATACGATAGATTAATTGAATTATGTTGAATTACACTATATACAATAAATTATGTTCAATTATACTAAATTACGTTAAATTACAATAACTTCGCTAATTATGCTGAAATACAGTAAAAAAAAACCTAAACTACACAAAATTACGCTATAGTAGACTGATTTTGCTCATCTTTCATGAATCATAAAAAATAGTAAAAAAATTCCAAAAATAGTAAAAATTAGTAATCTGCAAGTTCATTATGTAACTAATTTACTGAGCTACTTCGGATTGAATGATAGAAATGAAAAGCTTAATCGAAACTTCAACTCAAGTTTTGAGGGTCTTCCCTGCGTTTTTTGGCGATTCTGAATTTCGCCATCCAGCATCGCTGGCACTGACGCATGCGCATTTTCACAAGCTTTCCGAAAAGTGCTCATTTGCTGAAATCGGACACTCGAGCGCCGTTTTATGACCGTTTGAAGTTTCATCGTCGTTTTTCTCCTTTTTCAGTGAAGATATCGTCCCTATTCATATCGTATTTTAGCATAATTTACCGTATTTTAACGTAATTTAATGCAATTTAACGTAATTTAACATAATTTAGTGTTATTCAACATAATTTTAATTAATCTATCGTATTTTAGTATAATATGCTAATTATACATCAAAGAAGTAATATAACAAATAATTTAAAACAAAAATTTAACGTATTTCAGAGTTAGATTTCAATATTTTGATCTTCATAGTGTTATTTTGATCATCATAGTGTTATTTTGATCATCATAGTGTTATATTTGATTATCATAGTGTTATATTTGATCAATTTTTTGTACCCATCTTAATAAATAGTAAAAAAATTCAAAAAAATGTAAAATTGGATCTGCAAGCACATTTTATTTAGATAATCATGTTGAACGGTTTGGATCGACGATTTGGACTTTGAAAATGAAAAAAATGGTTGTTGTAACTTTGATCCCTCCTCAAAGAAGTAATATAACAAATAATTTAAACAAAAATTTCAAATTTTCAGAGTTAGATTTTAATATTTTGATCATCATAGTGTCTCTTTCTAAAAAAAAAAAAAAAAAAAAAAAAAAAAAAAATAGGTACATGGCCGGCCAGAAAATGGCCGGTTTGGGTAGTTTTCGCGAATCAGTCAGAGTCCGGGTATATTTATTAATTCGTATTAAACTTTGGATATTAATAAAAATGTCGGGAGATTTGGTCTCTTTTTAAAACTTTTCCAAGCACTTCTTCTTTCTTGGTGACTTAACTTTCTGATTCTAGAGAAAAAAAAAAAAAAAAAAAACAATCTGATTCTGGAGACAGGCACGCACAGATTTCTGTGTTGGGTCTGTTTGCTGACATTCCATCTTGCCGACATAGAGAAGTTGTGACTTAAATTGGCCCATGGGCCATGGCCTCCTTTTGAAACAAAAGGTTTATTATGGGCCCAAAATTATATTGGGGAACAGTTCTTGATCCATTGAATTCAGCACAGGGTTTATCCCACACAAGAAAGAATTTAGCACAGGATTTAGGCAACATAAATATATAATGGAGAAGTATTATTTACAAATTGAAAATATGTATAAGTAATTGTCTATGTTACATCAAGCCAGGCCAATTATGTTCCCCATTCAAAAGAGGGGAAAGAAAATAAGAAGAATGTGCAACACTTCGCACCGACACAGTTACTTGTGGTGGTGGCGGATGGAGGTTGCCAACAAGAATAATAAATTATTACTATCAAACTATGAGAATATCTATAAGACAACAATCTATATTCTTTTACTTTGTTTTCTTTAATTTATGTTTCTTGATCTCCTTGATGATTTGGCATTTGAAATTAGCAAAGGGAACCACTTCGGCATGAAAGTGCACCGGCGCCAGAAGTGATTTGAGCAACCATGGAGGCCGGTTTGGCTCCGAGGCTAGAAGCCTTTGCATAGCTTGAAGAAGACCCAGTGCCTGATGGGGTGAAAAATGCACCATTTTGAAAGAGATCACCTTCAGACCTCCAGTTCCAACTCTTCCACACGCTTGAATCTGAGTCGACCCTTTTTGTTACCTGTTCAATTTGGAAACCAAAATTAAAAAAAAAAAAAAAAAACTTCCTTTTTAATCCTTTAGAAGTCAGGTACTCAGGTTACACACTAGTAATACAATCAGACAAACCAATATTTTTTTAACCTCTTCCATAATCAAGTTTAATTTTTGTCCTCTTGGAATTGCCATGCTGTTAATCCTCTTTTCTTGGTTTTTTGTTTGATGAGTTTGACATCATTGATTAAAAAAACCCATCAAGTAACCATTTCTATTAGCTGGTGATGCATCGATCATTTCTACCAACACGTCCCATTCAAGCTAATTTTTTTGGTAACCACTTGTTTACCTCTTTCGCAAAAGGGTTGCTTGGCGCGAGATATCTGTTGCCTTGGCTGTTGATGGTGGGACCCGCACTACCACCAATTGCATACATCTCCCAGTGTGTATAGTCATTATTTACCACATGAAAGTAGCCATGCCTGCACCTGTTTTGGAGGAAAAAAAAAAAGTAAATATTTATTTATTTAAACTATAATGTTTTGAGTTATAACACCTTTTTACTTGAGAAACTTCATAATTACCTTGGCATTCTCTGAATGAGCCCTTCTCCAAAATGATTGAAAGCAATTGTTACTTGCATTGCCTTGTCCTTCACGTACGAATCACTGTGACCCAGTAACATCACCTGCATAATCAAAGTTTTTAGGGACCCATAAAAGATTTAGTATTATTCATGTGGTCCGAAAGCCCAACAACACAAAAGAATCAGACAAATGCAGTTAATTAACCAAAACAGCGACATGAAGCCGATAGAACTGATTATTATTTATTAGTGCTACAGTATCAATACAATCCCTTAGATGCAAACCTGGTACATTTGTTAATTAGGTATGTTGTTGAATAATTGCACAAAGATTTTACACGCACCTCATTGTGACGGGTAAAGTAGTTATTTGAGATTGTTATAGCAGTTGAACCCATGATAGCATCAACGAGTCCATCAGCACAGTTAGAGAGGGAGCAATGATCAACCCAGATATAGCTGGAGCCAAATATCGACACGCCATCGCCATCAGCCATGGTTCGCCACCCGAAGTGGGATGGCGAACTGCGCACCATGGCATTCCCGGTCGGCACGCAGTCGTGGATGTTTATGCCATGGATGATTATGTTAGTGACGTACTGCACCGTTATGCATGCTCCCTTGGCAATGTGCACGTTCACGCCACGCCCATCTAGAGTCTTGAAGCTGTTCATGATAAGCTCCTGCTTGTATGACATTTTGGGATAAAGGAAATAAGAAAGAAATATTGTGTGATTATTTGAACAAATTTTAGGAAAAATTCAAAAAAAAATTTACTTGCCTGCTTGAGGGTGATGACCATGTCACGATCAAAAGTGATCCAGAGTGGCTTGTCTTGAATCACAGCATAACGGAGTGTGCCGGGTTTTGGGTTGACTGGATCATCGTCACCGGCATCTGTGACCACATAGTAATGGCCATCACGGCCACCACGGGCATTGCGTCCAAACCCGATACCACAATCGGCCAATCGCTTTCGGTTGCTCTTCCAGGCCGGGTCACAGCGCCAGCAGTCGTCAATCGGGTTCCCTGTGCCACATGAGGATACGGAAACGAGTTGTCTTCTTGTTATGCTATCATTGATGGATCTGTGGAAAGGAATATATTTTTAGTGAGTTTTTTTGTTTGATTTTGCAAACTGGTACATGTCCCTGCAGAATTTATTGGGGATTTGTCGAACAGTTTGTGTGCATGGAATTGTCAAGTAAATAACCACAGAGCGATCCGACTTTGTACTTGTTAAATTGGAAGTTTCAAGTTAAAATCAGTAAGAGTAATCTTGCTGCAAATAGAGGGACAAAATATGCTGATAACTGATGAAGCAGTGGCAAACCTTCGGGCACTCTGTTTTTTGGGTCGTGAACTTCTATGTTTGTTTCTCTGATAACTAGATACCTTTTTTTATTTTTTGTTGAAAAGAGTGGCAACAACCAAATAATGCTGTCAAATCAGGGATCTATATATAGACTACGAGGCAGTATGAGGTAAGCACAGAAAATATGTGGTTAGGTGTTTTTAGTATGATAAGATACCTGCCTAACTCTGCATTTCTGTTTAAATGCTCCCTAAATATGGAATTCTGCGAAAACAAAATGCAAGAAAATATCTGCTATATTTTTGTTGTTCATCGTTTCTGAAGTAGGCAGGAGAACAAACGATTTAGCTTATATCTAATCTGACGTGTCTTATATTAAATTAACCCAAAAAAGTTACTTGAAATTGACTACCTCCAAGAATAACATATTATTAGCTTATTAACCATGAGGACTTGACTTGAAGAGAGCTGGTACAAATACTTTGTTAAAGAAGGTATGATCAACATTCAATGATACAATACGCATGGGCACATGTATGTAAATACTACTGCCTAGATTTTGGATTTTATTTTCTTTGATTTGTTATCTTATCGCTTCAATAATTATCTAATTATCTCTCTTAGCGTTCCAAACTCAAGTTTGTGCGCGAATGATTTTGTAACTCTTTTAAGTTATGCACGAGGATATATGACTTTTGAAATGTCTTTTTATCTAAAAAAAAAAAAAAAAACTAGACAGAGTCTGTCAAAATGGCAAAGGTCAAATACAAAAAATAAAATAATAATCTATAGTTCAACCCTTCATTGCCACCAATTGTCTACCAAACCACCTTATTAGTATTACAGTTATCTATGTGTTAAGTACAATTTTCTGTTAATTAAAGTAAAATAAAAAAAATGTCTAAGCAAAGTACAGGACTCCTGGTAATTAATTTATTAGCTTAGTTTTAAGAGAGAACTGCATAAACCTCGCCTCTGTTTAGTGAGGATAAAAGGGGTTAAACACTCTATAAATTGAATTTTTTTAATTGTATTATTAAATTTTATCATTTTTACGTGTATATTACTTTTATTTTTTTTTATAAAATAAAATTACACTATATATACTACATTATTCAGCTTTTCAATTTTAAATTTTTAGCTCCGACTCTGTAAAACCCTACTGAGCTCAAGCAAAAGATTAAGAAAGACTGAACCTGTGAACCTCAGCCACCACCATTTCTGGATCATCCACTGCTCCAACAACACTCACTGATGATGCCTCCTTGTTTTTGCCATGCAATTCCCCAAGCCTTCTTCCCATCCTTGCTCTCTCATTCCTATATAAAAAAAAAAAAAGTTGGTTAGGAGAACATAATGACATGTATATAAATAATGGAACCAAAATTAATTATCATTATATATACATACATTGGTCCAGCCTCTCCACGACCAATCCATCCAATTCCTCCTACAAAGACAAAGAGGAGGCCAAGTAGTAATGACGACAACCACTTGATAGCCATTTTTTGTCAAAATGATACCTCTCCCCCTTCCCTTCTCTGTTGAGTTTTTGCTTTCTTTGTCACAGTTGGATGGATGATTTCAGGGATAGGAGGAGAAGGTTGCAATTATGGAACTTATTTGGGGGGTACCGGGGTAGAACGGATTTATATAGGGACGTGGTTCGCTATGGGCACACATCAATTAATTATTATAAAATTAATTTAATAATATTTTGAATAAATTGAGAGTTGGATCCGAGCAGCCTATACTTGCGGTGGTGGGTGGTGGCGACATTGTGAAATTAAAGCACTAATTAAATTGGTACTAACTTAAAAAGAAAATAAAAATAAGGTTAATTAATAAAAAGTGATGTTACAATATTATGCACATTCATCCGTGTTATGAATTTATACAATTGATCTGATCTTCATATGAATTGTACTTAAAAATGAAATTTCAAATTTCTTAAAATTATTTTATATTTTTTTAAATAAGTTGAAAATTATTGTTTCAGATGGACTAGAATTTTTTTTTTAGCAAAGATTGAAAGTCAAACCACTCAACTATTTAATATCTAACAAATGATTATCCCTTCTAGATTTCAAACATGCGACCTTCCAAATGAAGAACATTGCATTTGTCACTAGATCAAAAGCTAGTTCTCGATAGTTTAGAGTTTTTATCTTCTACCTATTTAAAGAAATAGTAAAATATTTAAAAAATTTATAAAATTTGGTCTTTTTAAATATTTTTATATGAAGAACATATTTAATAGTTTAAATTGATTATTTAAAACTTTAAAGATATAAATCATCAGTACAAATCGATATATAATATGTATATTATACCATATCCTCACTAATTAATAAAAATGAAATTTGAGGGAAAATAAATAGGGTGCATGAGGGTACGTGTCGGTTGTCATGTGGACCGCTTGACATATCTTTGCAAGTTAATGTTAATGTTGGATGACTTTGCAACAAATATTTATTAAACTACAAACCATACTATTCCCCAAGTCTATAACTAGCTGCAACCTAATCAAAGAAAAATTTTGGGGTCAGGCATGTTCAGTTTACTTTTGAGCCACATGTAACATGGAAGTGTAGTGTTCTTCAGTGGGTCACACTTAGTAGACCTTATATGAGACATGATAACTATAAATATAATTTATCTAAAAAATATAAAAAAAATAATTTAAGCATAAAATGGTCAAACAAAACAATACATACTATTATCTTAGTTAGGTACATTTGTCTCATAAGTGTGTCTCAATTATCCAAAACATATTCCGTTCATCGTTGAAGTACATGATGGACATATTTTTCATCAGTTGAAAACAGAATTACAAGTTTTGAATACCAGAAATGTATAATTAATCTCTTCCCTATTTTTTTCGCTAAAAGTAAACTAAAATTGTGAAGTTTCCAATATGCCTCTGAAAAATGAGATTGTATGATAAAATATAAAACTTCTGATATCAATTGTTCAATACTTTAAAGAAGGGCCTATGACACTTGATCGGAAGCAAATGGCTCTAAATTTTATAGGACCGTAGCTCGCCTGTTGCTGTGGATTTTTATTGAAACATTTGTAGTACATTGTTTTTTTTTAATATAATCATAGTTAATTATTGTAAAAAAAAAAATGCACCTTGTGATGAGCACGGTTGTTGTGCAATTAACAGGATTTTTTTTAAAAATCATAATTAAAATAATTAATTTTAAATAAACAACATGATTGCGGCCAGATTTACAAAAACCATCAAAACCGAAATGCCAATTCGGTCCGAAGTATTTTTTTTCTCTGGACCGAAATGGCAATTCGGTCTGGCTGTTTTTTGCTGTATTTTACTGGATTGTAGAAAGAACGCCACAGCAAATAAAAAAACAGGCCAGACCGAACTGGCAATTCGGTCCAGAGGCTTTTTTAGCCTAGACCGAATTGCCAATTCGGTCCAGGTTTTTTTTTTTTTTTTTGTAGAGAGACGAGCAAAATAAAGAAATTAAAATTTGAATTTTTTTTAAAATTATTTGATAGATTACTTATTTTGACATATAATTAGCATATTCATACTAAAAGAAGAGGGATCAAGTTACAACAAATTTGAGTTACAACAACTATTTTTTTCATTTTCAAAGTCCAAATCGTCGATCCAAATCATTCAACATGATCTCCACAATAAAATGTGCTTGCAGATCGAATTTTACATTTTTATGAATTTTTTTACTATTTATTAAGTATTTTACAAAAAAATAGTCATATTCAGACCATTGAATTTTGTAC
The DNA here is from genome assembly GCA_025461045.1 of Carex parvula. NCBI lineage: Eukaryota > Viridiplantae > Streptophyta > Magnoliopsida > Poales > Cyperaceae > Carex > Carex parvula. The sequence continues at coordinate 42,367 of JAJGRW010000475.1, forward strand.
CTATCTTAATAAATAGTAAAAAATTAAAAAAAATGTAAAATTTGATCTGCAATCACATTTTATTTAGATAATCATGTTGAACGGTTTGGATCGACGATTTGAACTTTGAAAATGAAAAAAATAGTTGTTGTAACTTGATCCCTCCTCATACTAAAATATGCTAGATTAATTGAAATTATGTTGAATAACACTATAGTATGTTAAATTATGCTAAATTATGTCAAATTACGTTAAAATACGGTAAATTACGGTAAATTACATATGAATATGGATGATATCTTTACTGAAAAGGCGAAAAACAATGGCAAAACTTCAAACGTCATAAAACGGCGCTCGAGTGTCCGATTTCAGCAAATGACCACTTTTCGGAAAGCTTGTGAAAATGCGCATGTGTCCGTGCCAGCTATGCTAGATTTCAAAATTCAGAATCGCCAAAAAACAAAGGGAAGAGCCTCAAAACTTGAGTTGAAGTCTCCGATTAAGATTTTCATTTCTATTATTCAATCCAAGTAGCTCAGTAAATTAGTTACATAATGAACTTGTAGAATACTAATTTTTACTATTTTTGGAATTTTTTTTTACTATTTTGTATGATTCATGAAATATCGCACAGAATCGGTCTACTTTAGCGTAATTTACCGTATTTCAACATAATTAGCGAAGTTATTGTAATTTAGCATAATTTAGTGTAATTCAACATAATTTATCGTAATATAGTGTAATTCAACATACTTTCAAGTAATTTAGTGTGTTTTAGTATAAATATGCTAATTATAAATCAAAAGAAGCAATATAATAAATAATTTAAACAAAAACTTTAAATTTTCAGTGTTAGATTTCTTTATTTTTGCTCTTCTTAATGTCTCTAAAAAAAAAAGGAAAAAAAAAAAAAACCTGGACCGAATTGCTAAACAAAGCCTCCACACGAAAGACAACACAAAAACTGTGAAATTGAGCTGGACCGAATTGCCAATTCGGTCCGGAGAAAAAAAATGTGATCGGACCGAATTGACAATTCAGTTTTGATGGTTTTTGTAAATCTGGCCGCAATCATGTTGTTTATTTAAAATTGATTATTTTAATTATGGTTTTTAAAAAAAATCCCAATTAACATGATCTGAAATTATTGTACTTTTGCTTTAAATCCTTAAAAAGATTTATGGACCCTCATTCCGCAACAACGGTCATCTCCTTTTGATACTTGTGTTTCAGGAAAATAATATATATAAAGATGTAAAAATCAACAAGAAAAATATTATACTCATTGGTAATTTCATTCCAATTTCAAATTTTAGATGGCAATTTCATTTGCAATTTTAAGGATATATGATAATTTCATAAATAAAAATATTTTTTTAAATGAATTTGCTTTCAAAATGTCATGTTGACAAAACTATTAGTTTCTATTCGCGCATCCTCCTGAGTAATTAATTTCTGGATGTATGAGATTTTTTCAATTGAACGCTACAAGCATCAAAATTAATTGTATGAGTGCAGTGCTTTTGAAATTAACTTTAAATTAATTTCAAATTCTATTATAATTTTCATAAATGTAGATTCACATCTGATTAGTAAACATAAATAAGTAAGTAAATATTTTTGAACTACTTCGCATTCTATTAGTAAAACAGAAAATGATAAGCATCATTATATGATCCCATAGGTATTTTTTTGTCCTATCCACAACGATTTTCTTTATTTAGAAGTAAAATAATGCAATATGCTGAAAAGATAATTGTTGAATTAGATTTTCAGAAAAGAAGAAGAACTGAAAAAGAAAAATTCGGTGCAAAGAACTTGCACCTAAAAAAATTATGGTGCAGCAGCTCCTTTTTAATTCTGGACCGTAGTTTCAGGGTTTGAACCGGGTGGAAAATAGAGTTGTATCGGAATTTTTGAGATGTAGGCTTTCTACACCGAATTTTCAGTTCTTTGTCTTTTCCGAAAACTCATCCCAACCATTTCTTTTTTTAGCATATTAATTATTTTATTTATAAATAAAAAAAATCACCCACAGCGTATATATCTTTTTACATTTTGCACATAGTAAAATTTTAATGAGAAAAAATCAATAACTACTTAACCAAAAAGTATAATTCTTGAATGAAAATATGTTTTCCAGTTGATCAAGAACAGGTAAATATATTCTCCTTCATACAATCAAAATCAAGATTTCTAGATATTAGGAAAAAAAATTGCGAAAAAAAACTTATTTAAATTTTTCTGCTATTCTTTTTTTTATTTAAAAAATATACCATTTATATATTTGATAGAACTAGCTTTTAAGAAAAATAACAAATACTTACAAAAAATTGAATGAAAACATTTCGCTTCATCTGATTAAGGCAAGTCTGTCCAGACAAAAATATTCCACATTATCCAATCGAAATTAGACGATCTAATAATTAGAGAAATATTAGCCGCTTGGCAACACACATGGAACCCCGAAATTTTTATTTATACCATTTTAAAAAAATCAATTAACCAAATAACTACGGTTTTCTGACAATTGTATTTCTAGCACGGCCGCAGAATGCCGGAGCGGACCCATATGGGGGGACTGCAGAATGCCAGAGCGGACCCTCATATGGATCCGCAGAATGCCGGAGCGGCCCCTGGGGCCGCAGAATGCCGGAGCGGACCCTTTATTTTTTATTTTAGAAATACGAAATTGTAATTTGTTAAGGATTATTTATTTAGTTTCGAATGTGGTTTAAATTGATTTTTGGTCGTATCGTATTTTAGATATGTCGTTGGTTTGAAATATTTTAGATATTTTAGATATGTGGTTTCTTTGAAATTCTTTTGTGTACTCTGAGATAATGAAATCAACAAAATAAATAAATAACAACAAAATCAAACAAACAAGAAACTAATCAACGAAATAAATAAGTATCTGACAAAACATCTACCAATACTACAAATAAGAATCTAACAAAACATCTAACAATACAAGAAATGAAAATCTACGGCTCTGGACTAAACACCGTCCTCGCCTTCTTCTTCCTATACCCCCGACCCCGCCTGCAGAGTGGCGTCTCGTCAGTATCTGCGGAGGATGCAGAGTCGTCTGCCTGGACATCCGTAGACTGAACCGGCTCCTGGCGAACCTCCTCAATCTCGGATGTCTGCTGGACCCCAGGACCAAAAACTGTGGTCTGTCCAGACTCAGCCTGCGTGAATAAAAACGCCTGTCTGGCAATGGGGTCATCGTGGAGGGAAGGGTGAGGTACCTGCTGTGAGGACTGGCCAGGGAACGGCAGGATGGGCTCTGTCTGAACATACCCTGGCTGATAGGCAGGAGGTGCTGTCTGAGTGGGACTGTAACCTGGGAAATACAGTCCATCTCCCTCTGTGCCATACTCAGCGGAGATATCGAAGCCCAGGTCCTCCTCGTGTCCACCCTGTAGTAACTTACAAATTAGATAATGTATTGAATAAGAAAAGAATCACAGTTACGTATTTTAATTTAAATTATACCTCGGCAGGCATCCTAGACTGGGATCCCATAGCCTCATGTGCGGCTCGGCGCATCAACTCGGCACCTCGGTCGAACGCCTGATCGACCATCTCAGCATCATGGACGGGTGCAAACACGTCCTCATCACCAGTGTAGGGGACATAGACATCGGGCTCGTCAGATATGTCATCGACCGCATCAACACCGCCCAAGCCAGCGCACCTCAGTAGAGAGTCGAGGCGCGCCCTGTACCCACACTAGCACACTGCGGGTACGTTGTGCTTGAGGATGACCTTCCCGAGCTTCTTCCATCCCCTGGTGACGGCCATCGTAACCCCTATGACGCAACTCTTGACAAGATATAATGCCTGAAAATTGAAAAAATTATGAAGAAGTTGTACAATTGTAAATATTAATAGTTTTGAATTTGAAATTTCAAATCAAAATACCGTGGCTGCGAGAGGTGCGCCGGCGAGGATAATACCGTGGATCTGTTCTCTACGATCCCTCGGCTTCGGTACCCGCTCGTGCGGGTTGTCGGCGATGTATCCCTCAATAAATATGGTGTACGCGCGCGTGATCCTGGTACCAATCTCTGTAAGGTCTGTACGAATTACAACAATGTTAGATATTCCAATCAAAAAGCTATAGTTGAAGTTTTGAATTAATAAAATTTCTACACTGGCGCGACATCCATCTGACGGTCGGGCTCGGCCAATGGGGGATCTGCAGCTCCTGCCTCGAACACGTAGTCGGCACGGGTAATCCCCCAGTCCTTGCCTGCAGTGGTCTCCCTGGGATGGTGCAGCCCTCGCCAGACCTCCTCGCTGATCAGTGCCGGGGGCGGAGCAAGCTGGCGCATCCCGAACTGTCTCATGACCCGTCCGGGGTAATGGTGCTCGATGATCTATATATTTTAATACGTTAGACTGTTTTTATTAAATTAAGTTGCTTGTGTAAATAACTAGCATAAAGAAATTACGGTACCTGAAAACATATGAGCGGCACCTCTGCACGCCAGAAACGCTCATGCTGACGACATCGCTCCGGCAATATCTCAAGATATGACCGATGTGCGCCATCCACCTCGACCTGGAAGTATAGATTTAATATCATATATCAATTCAAACTGGAAAAAATTTAAATCAAAATAAAAGTAAACTTACATAATCTCTGTAGGGCTCCCAAGTCACAAACTCGGCATCATCTCTGAGATGCTCGATCTCCTGTCTCCAGAATGTGATGCCGAGAGACGCGCCATGCCCTGCACCCACCCAAATCTTGGGATAGCAGTACTTGGCGGCAAATGCAGGGCAGTTGTCCGGCTCGGGCTTGCCCCACTCCGGCACATCTGTCTTACTGGCCAGGACTGGACGGCCAACAATCAGATGTGCGTAGGACCAGTGCTGTAGTAACATGCACGGTCCAATGAAGGTCTTGTTCTTCTTCAAGCAGGCTGTGTTAAGACCCCTTTACAATTTACAAAGTCAGTGTTACTACACTACGATGTATACTATTTGAAAATATTTATAAGAAGGTGTTTCTTACCTATATAGGCATGCCAGCGTGGCACCTCCCCAATTGAACATGCCCGCAGTGGACAGGTCGCGCAGAAGCTCGAGGTAACACAGCCGCACCTGATCTCCATGCGAATCCGGAAACAACCCACAGGTGATCATCTCCAAAATATAGGCGCGCAGGTATCGGTCAATAACCACTTGTTATAGATTTAAATTAGAACATTACTTACAAGAAAATAAATATAATACTATTTAAATTAAATCTTATACAAGCAAATACCTGATCTGGTCGATCCGGAAAATCCTTGAATCTCGCCCGCAGCTTTGCCAAGCTGATGCAGCTGGGCGAGACCACGGTCTTCTCACCTCTCTTCTTCTCTTTCTGGAGATATCTGGTACAATCCCATCGAGCGTAAAACCCCCCGTACACCGGCTGGTACCGTAGATGAGTGCGGTTGTGACGAACCGTAACCGCATCCAAACCCTGCATTTAAGTAAATAATCAGATCAAGTTCATTTATCAAAAATTCGAGATGACAAATTTATAAATATGACAAATTTACTTACCCCAGTGGCAGCCTCTAAAATCCGATGCTCCGCATTCGGGTACCACAAGAAGTCGCTGACCCTGTCGTGCGACTCCGGATACCCAGAACATCCACCAATGCTGCTCGATGTACTGAGACATCTCGTATGGCGTGGCTGTAGGGCCATGCTGTGTACCCCTACTGGAGGATGGTCTATCTCTACTGGATGCCATGCTGTATTGGATAATTTTTGGTCAAATATGAGAGTTTGGGTACAGTCCGGATTAAATTTGGGTACAATTCTAATTAAATTTGGGTACAGTCCGGATTAAATTTGGGTACGATTCTAATTAAATTTGGGTACAATTCTAATTAAATTTGGGTACAATCTAATTAAATTTGGGTACAATTCTAATTAAATTTGGGTACAATTCTAATTAAATTTGGGTACAATTCTAATTAAATTTGGGTACAATCCGGATTAAATTTGGGTACAATTCTAATTAAATTTTGGTACAATTCTAATTCTAAATCCTAAATTAATATCTAATTCTAAATGCTAAATCTAAACTCTAAACCTAAATCCTAATCCTAAACCCTAAATCTAAACCTAATTACTACTCTACACTAAAAATTAAAACTAGAGAAGAAGAAGAAAACTTACCCGAGGTCGAAGGGATTGAAACTTGAAATGAAATGATATGAAATCGGAACCCAGCGGCCCCTTATATAGGCTAGGGGTCCGCTCCGGCATTCTGCGGACCCATATAAGGGTCCGCTCTGGCATTCTGCGGTCCCCCCATATGGATCCGCTCCGGCATTCTGCGGCCGTGCTAGAAATAAAATTGTCAGAAAACCGTAGTTATTTGGTTAATTGATTTTCTTAAAATGATATAAATAAAAATTTCGGCATGGAACCACATGGCAAGGCACAGAAATTTGCCTTTTCCCGAATTAGACATTCTAGAGAAAGGTGGTGCCCCACGTGTAGCTAGGTACAAGGCCTTAATGTTTTTTGTGGCAAGTTTGGAATAACTATAGCTCATCACCAATATTTGACCCGTTATAATCGTACACAAACACACAACGCACGGACAAGCATAGAGTCAGAGAAATAGAAATTTTCAGGAAAAATCCAAGAAAAGGAAGGAAAAAAACCAGAAAAACCGATTATATAACGGAGGCTCAATCCAGTTTCCAGCTCTCCAGTTCAATGGATCGGAATCGGATGACCAATATCCTTTGCATTTTCTCCGGCCAACTACGCATAGAGGTGCTACTTTTATCTGATTATCCGGATCCAATCCGAAACTGAACCCGATCCGATCCGGATCCGATTAATTTAGATAGGGTATGGTTTAAAAAATATAACCGGTTAAATTATGGGTACGGTTACAAAATTATTAATTTAATATCCGATATGGATCCGAACCGGAACCGATATTGTAATGGATAGGATATGAGTTTGATTTAATTATCTAACCCATAACCGAATCCGACCCAATACCCGTATAAATAGCCGATAAAATGATAATACCATTATTTATAATTATTTAATATAAAAACATATATTAATAACTATGAAAAGACTCTCATTTGTTACGGTGAATGGCAAAATAGTAATTGGGATAATGTACTTGCAAATGTTGAATCGATAGGATAGTATTTTTTAATTTAGATAGATTACAAATTAATTTAGAGTTATTATTTTTGTTTTGCTATGTAGCATGTTATGTTGTAATATTTATGAACAAGAACAATAGTATAATTATTATTTTGGAGCAACTTTTAATTTATATTATAATAATATATTATGTGAGAAGTCTAAGAAATTATAATTATATTTAAACGTAAATGGTTTCTCAAATGCTTGTGAGTTGTGACATGTACCTGTTTTGGATCCGGACCCGCCCTAGATCCGGACCGGACCCAATAATCCACAAATAAGTTATGGCCTACGGGTAACAATCTATCCAGAACCGAAAGACTGGATCCAAAATATCTATGGGTAAATAGGTATCCGGATCCGTACCCGACCCGATTTGAAACTAATAAATATATGAATAAAAATTCGGATCCAAACACTTTTAGGGTACTGGTTCAAATATAATAGTATCTGGACCCTATCCAACCCGATAGCACCTCTAACTACACATGGCAGGTAAATTTTTAACAGAGTAGTTTCGGCTTCATTCAGCGTACTAATAATATACAACACTGGCTTGATTCTATAGTTAGTAAGCTGCATAAAGTCAAAACTACTATGTTAATATCTTTACACCAAATGGCGACGTCCATTTCGTACATTACATAGTTACGACTTACGAGTTTTGAATAATAGAAATTTTTTGGTATAGGAAATAATAAAAAAGAAGTAAAAATATCAACTATTTTTTATTGGTAGAAATATCGGTACTAATTTTACCAATCTAAAAAACTCAATATTAGAATCGGTACTAATCCCACTAATTGTAACTCAATTTTTTTTATTCTCTATTAAAATATAAATTTATTTTAAAAAATAGACAGTATTTTTATGTTCAGATGTAATACAAGGATTCTACCTATTTTTTTTAAATTATATTTTAATAGAGAAAAAAAAAACAACAACTGAGTTAGGATGGTGGAATTAATATTGATATTAACATTGGGTTTTTTTAATCAGTGTGTCTTGTACAGATCTTTTTCTACCAATAAAAAACACATGTACTCTTTTTATTTCTTTCTCTTCCTTTTTATTATTTTCTATAGAAAAAAAAATTTCGTTGAATAATACAAGGACAAAGGAAACACGTCTAAACCACTGGATTGAGATCGTGCACGTATTGACGAGCAATGAACGCTGTAGATCCATTGAACGCAAACATAGTTACGACTGTTGAATGACTATCGACCAGTATCAAGAGATCGTCAGTTTCTTCATCTGGTATTGTCTTTTAAACAGAGTTGCGTAATTCATTTTGAAAAACAAAAACAATTGAGTCTCATTTCGAAATTTCTGCATCGACTTGCCAATTTGTCGCAAGAGAGGATGATGAGCAGCAATTAATCCGAAAAGGACATAATAGTTTGAAAGATTCACAAATCTGCAAATAAAAAGACAGCAGCTTAATCGGAATAGGGCTAATTCCAAACTAAAATTTCTCTAAAGAGATAAACACATGAATGCAAGACATGTTGAGTCTAGGCATTAATTCCCATCACAGCACATGTGTTGTGTTGGTGGTTGGCGTTAACACTCCACCGGTTTGGCTAATTAACCCTTTCAATTAGGCAGCTGCTCTCTGCTCTGCCTTCCAGCAATTTGGTAGCAAACTGATTGATTAATTGGATGGGAAAATGGAATTGGTTGGTATAAATTTACAAGGACATTGGGATGCTGAATTGAACAGTGAATGTATATTGTAACTCTAAATAGAGCGGGAGGCGGTCCGATGTCTAATCAGAGTTGTTTTATATGCTTGAAGCTTCGTGCGCACTTGATATGTACGAATTTTAAAATTATCAACTTGAACCTTGATATGTATTGGTTGGTTCCGACCGAATATCGAACTGCATTTGGTCTTGTGTCCATCCAACCGCCCCTAATTCCATTATGAATAAGGGCATTGGATTTAAAAAGGAATTACACATTTAACAGTGTCATTTTATTCAATAACTTTTTTTTTATCTTCAATGACTCTTTTTCATGCAGCTTTTCATAAAAGAGATTCATGTATTAGAATCAATTGGTTATTTTTTTTTTTACTTTTGTAGAAGCTGTAAAGTCATTAATTGATTATTCTCTCCTGCGGTTTTCTGAATTTCTTTTACACAAGAAATAGTATGTAGATTACATTAACAAGACCATAATAGCAAACCGATCAGAAAAACAGATTCTTGAAGTGTTTTATGAGAAGCTGTGATTTGTTAATGTTAGCAAATCGATTAGAATAAAATTATCACCATTAAGCTCTGTAATTAAAGTTAAGAAGAGTGTCTTTTTTTTAAAAGCTTGACCGTGGCTGTCAAGTGATTTATTAAACCCTGTGATTATATTACATTACAAATAAAATTTAAGAAGAGTGCCATTCATTGCTCCATGTGAGTAGGAAATCCTAGGCAGGATATTCGTTCCTTGGATAACTATCAATTACACCTTGTTTGGATGGAGAGTAGAGAAAGGAAGGGGACGTGAAGAATAAAAGGGAATGGAATGGAATAGAAAGGAATATTAACATATTTAACTTCTTTGTGTTTGAATGATTAATGAGAGAAAATAAATTTAATTTTCATTTTCATCTTATTTCTTGTTTGGTTGACTAAAATTTAGAAAGTTAATGAGAAATTCGATGGTTGTATAGATATGTGACAAAAAACTTATATGAAAATTATATAGGTAAGATATAAGATTGGACATTTGTATTTTTTGTTTTAAAAATATTTGCAACAAAATTTATTTCCATCCGTTACACTCCAAATCGGGAGGGAATCCGATTCTATTGATTATAATAATACAAGGTTAAACCTATTACCTCATGTACCCTTCACCTCCGACATAATTTTATCAACCAAACACCATTCGACGGAAAGTTTTGTTTTCTTTCCATTCCCTCCCTTCCTCTACTCTCCATCCAAACAAGGTGTTAAGAGTCCTTGTAGGTTAGGATTAAGGATCAAAATAATTTTGTATCCGAATAATAGTCACAAATAAATTACTGCAGTTGCATCAGGTGTTGCTAGGTTACATGTTATTTATCATGGACGCATCTAGGTGTTTTTTTAAAGAAAGATGAAGTTCAGCTCGAAATTTCATTAAGCAGGACATCAGAAGTGTCATTTTACAGACGGATTTATATGTTAATTAGGAATGATTAAGCAGTCTCTATAAATAAAAAATTAACAATTTTGTCATTTATATTTTTGAATTTAATAAATAATTATATTTTTTTAGTTTTCTTTATAAAATAAAATTATACTGCAGTATCTTATTAAGTCTTAATTTTAATTTTTTTTGTTTTGCCTTTGATACTAATAATCCAATAACACAGTAACACACACATATGTCTAAAGTTTTATTGATCAGACGGTCTTGGAATCTAAAGTAGGTATGATGCCCATCGGACCTACTTTAGGTTCGATGGGCTCCAAAACCGTCTGATTCGCTTTAAGATATATGCACTTTGCTTTAATATTCATACGCTCTTATATCAATTTTTGTACGCTCAAATCTTAAAGTAAATCGGACGGTCCTGGAACTCATCAAGTTCAAAAGTCCATCAGACCTACTCTTTCTGGACGACGAAGAGATATATAAGTTAACATTTCTCTATTTATGCAGTATGAAAGTAGCCTTAACGCTAGTTGAACGGTCGCAACGTTATTTACAACGATATAAACTAAATCTCCAATCATCAATGATGCTCCAAAAGTGTGATTCATTTTCGTTGTTTCAGTAATCTTGACAAATCTAGTATATATTTCTCATTGCTTGCAATGTCAGCCAATAATCATGAATCCGGAGATAATTGGGAGATGATTGAAGAAATTATTCAACACTTTGGACTTTGAATCAAAAGAAACCATGCACAATTGCACATGGCTTTGCAAGTTGCAACCATCAGCGCCGAAATGGTGAGAGGCATTTCTACGTTATTGGTTGCACTATTTTTGATAGAAATCTGATCTAGACAGAGACTGGTTGCTTCATTAGGTAAGTGGCGATGAACAAATTGACTATTTATAATTTTGACAGCCCACGTGCTGCTCTAAATTCTTTTCTTAGTGCCATAGCGGGTCCGGTGATGAATTGAATTTTTCTTTAGGAGTTTTTTTTTTTATTGACAACAGTTTAATTTGGCAATTTAAATGTTTTTTAAATCAAATAAAAAGAGAAAAAAAAATTATAAATGTGTTGTTAGTCTGATCAATTTTCATAAAAGATGAATGCCATTTGATGTTTTTTTTTTTATCAAATCACTGTACGGAGAGGTTGACCAGTTTTGAAGGGATTACGTGGCAATCGTTGGATAAAGGCATATTGTGCAAGCTTGGTAAAGAAGGAACACTTACTGTTAAACCTAATAAAAAAAGATAGAATAGTTTGCGAATTTCACAAGCAATTAATAAAAAATTATTTCAAAAAAAAATTTGAAATTTCCTGCGTGAGCGTGTGTGGATTTTCTTGCATTTGCTTGAAACTTGCACGTTAATATCCGAAGGGAGAAAAAAAAGAGGGAGAGACATATATTTTCCTAATTTTCGAGTTTTAATTTGAAAATATTTTATTTCTTTAAACTTATTTTCTCACAAATTAAAAGGTAGAAAAATTAATTCCTCCTGTTATTTTTGTTATTTCTTTTCTTTTCTTTTTCCAACTCGAAAGCAAATATCAGAATATCTACATTGAACTTTAATTCTAATTTTAATTAACATGAAAATTTCTAATTAATTTTAGAAATAAAGATGCTTTAAAAGAATTTTTTTTTTATTTCTACGACAGTTGTATTTAATTTCATTCTAATTCTATAATTTATAAACTCTTACATATTTCTTTCCCGTCACCCTTTCTTCTCTCGTCTTTTTAAATTAAAAATCCAATTACAACTCCTACCAAAATATCAACATAAATTTTCAGTAGAAAGATTATACCGCTGTATTAATTATTGTTCGCTCATGATCATAATTCATGGCCTCTCACATGCATTTCTTTCCCTCGCATAGTTTCGCTTTTTTGGTGTCAAATCTCAAGATTTCAAATTCTCATAAAATGAAATCCAAAATGAAGTACTTTTGAATTCATTGTGCATTAAGCTTCAAAAAGCATAATTCATAATTTAAAATTTTCACAATTTCATACTTCAAAATTAATGTTTCAATTAAAATATGTAATTTCGAAAATTTATTTTTTAATAATAGATGATAGTATGGTGTCAGATGATTTTAAAATAAAACAAAATTAAAGTACTATATTTCCAAATATGCCGAAAAGTGTGATGCTTAGGTGACATGGAAGAAGTGGGTAATAAGAAAAACGGAATCAAATATTCTATTAAAAAACAAATTTGTAGAACAATTAAAGAGCGATTGTGTGTTCAAGAGTTTTAAACCTTCATCCCATGCAAAAAAAAGAAGAAGTATAGTTCTGTAATGTCTAAGGAATTGTCATCCGTGTCCTTCATAGGTTAAAAATTCAATACTTATGAGTTATGAGATGTCATGTTCGAAACTCAAATAAATTTTTTCTTATAGATACATTAAAACCATTGGATAGCTTAACCTCCAATTTCACATAGTTTTCCAATCCCTTCACTGCAGGTAGTCTAACATGAAAAGCATCGATCTTCACTAATTATTGCTATGCCTTAATTCACAAGCAATTTAACTTGCAATTGCATTCAATTGACTTATGGTTGGGAGGATTAATTAAAGGATTAAGCACAACATCAAAAGCATGAAGCAAGGATACTTAATTTAGGTCATTAATTGGAGGCTTCAATTAATGCAAGAAATAATTAACTGTATAGGCACATGGTATGTGGATTCTCAAAAATCATATTTCCCTTTCATAGCATGGCATTTTAATTACTGAAGCTACTCAATTGGTTGCTTGGTGGAACAGATGCATCAGTAGCAGGTTCCTTTGCACCAGCCTATCATAAATAATTGCAGTTCTTTTTTGTACTGATGAATTCTGGTAATTGATGGCAATGTATCTGTCTTTTGATCGGTATCGATCTTTATCTGAAATGATTGGTTAAGTTTGATATTAGGCAGATCTAAGATATCAATTTAATAAAAAAAAATTGGACCTTAGCATTTATAATTTGCAGGAACTTTTTTTTAACAGAATTCTATTTATATTATATTTATAATCTCCATACAATAGATTGCCCAAACTGTCCTTTTAGGATTTCCATAAAAATAGTTTGCATAAATTTTAATGGTCCAAAATTTTGATGATCCATATTTTAAAAGACAAATATGATATTACAAACTTTTGAGAGGGAAATACATAATATTGAAGTTTTTTCGAGAATACATGAAATCCCCCTTGAATTAAAATGGCAACTTAGTTTCTAACCCGAGGCCATCCAAACATTGCAATTTAGTTTAGCAGGCTATATTTCTATCACGAGGCCATCCAAACTCTTCCAATAATGCCAAGATCACACCATTCGTCCAACCAAAACCAGTCTGCACCAAAAATATTTTTTGAACCATGAGGGACTAAGCAAGGAAAATTACACGATAAACTTGAGTATCAAAGCAAAAAAAAAAAAAAAGAATTGAGACACCGCCAGTACTAACAAAAAAGTCCTGGATCAATTATACCAAACTTTTGGCAATTTTTTTTAACGAACTATGTACCAACACGCACACACGGGTACCTGTGCGAATGATGTGATCTTGAGTTATATAAAGTTTTAAAAAGGTTAAGACCAGCCTGATGGGTTAATGAGTTTTAATGAAAATAGGGTTAGGAGTATGCAAGAAAATGAGTTGGAATAAAAATAGGTAAGAAAATAAGTTCGGAAGAAAAAAAAGTTGACAATAAAATGATTTCGGCCTAGGAGAGGACAAATTGTTCACCAGCAGAGTAGGTAATAGTCCAAAAATACATTTTATATCCTCTGATATAACAAAATATTTCTGTTTGGATCAGAACTGTTCAATCAGAATCCTGGCAAATCCGGCCCATGGTGGAATGCATGGAGGCTCTTTAATATTTGTGCGGATTCTGATCGGACATTCCAGCTCTAAATAGAAATATTTTGTTACCTTAGGTGATATGAATTCAAAAATACATGGGTTAACTTTTTTTTTTTTTTTTACAAAATCCAAGAGTAGACAACTCAGCCTGTGTAATTTCTACACAGCCTGTCTCAAGCTAGAAAAATGGAGGAGAGTTATGATAGGCATGGCGAGCTAACGTAAAATACTGTCTCTTTATGAAAATGAAATCCTTCTCCAGTTGGGTTTCATTTCTAGCTTATCCAACATGTTTGGACTAAAAGGTTTCGTTGTTGTTTGTAGACAACTGCCTACCATGTGCCTTACTGGGCCCGCCCATGCTTGGAAACCGCTTGGACTTGTTTAGTTGTTTATTAATATGCAAGGTGACCTCCCAATTAAGCCCAATATTAGTTACAAAAGTTTATAAAAAAAAAGATCCAATATATGTTTATGTCAAAACAAATTCTGCAATGAAGAATTAGGGTGTCAATGGCACCTTTTTATTCGTTTACCCGACCCGTACTGTATTCGATAAGACGGATACGGGTAAGATTTTTTTTACGTAAACTTATCAGGTATGGATACGGGTAAAGATTTTTTTCGTTATCTAAACGGGTAAGGGTGCGGGTAAAGCCTATTCCATACCCGTTACCCGATCAGATAATTATAAAAAAATATTATATATATTATATATATTAATGAGCAATGAATATTAATTCTCTAACTATTCTTGATAGTTGTGTTACGCTTAATTAACCATTGAAACACAAATAAATTTCAGCAAATTTCAATAGAAGTGTAGACATTTAAAACACGTATATATATATATATATAGAGAGAGAGAGAGAGTGGCTAATATACAAACGTTTATTCCTGGACTCGAGAACAAACGATTCGGTTCTCCAATTTTCAAAGTCCAAACAGTCGATCCAAACCGTTAGATATTCAATCTATATTAAAATGTGCTTGGAGACCAAATTTTACATTTTTTGGAACTTTTTTTACTATTTATTAAGCTGGTTTGAAAACTGCTGTTTTTATTAAATTCTGCAGCATTGAAAAACAACGGTTTTCAAACCAGCTTAATAAATAGTAAAAAAATTCCAAAAAATATAAAATTTGGTCTCCAAGCACATTTTAATATAGATTGAATATCTAACGGTTTGGATCGACTGTTTGGACTTTGAAAATTGGAGAACCGAATCGTTTGTTCCTGAGTCCAGGAACAAACGTTTGTATATTAACCATTCTCTCTCTCTCTCTCTCTCTCTATATGTATATATATATATATATATTTGTAAAGTGAATGTGTTTTAATGTATTATTTAGTAAATATTTTTTTTTTATTATAATAGCATACCCGCTACTGTTTTGTTATCCGACAATCATAACGGGTAATGATAGAATACAGATAAAGTAATTTGTAGCGAATAAAAATAGAATACAGATAAAGACAATTTGTAACGGGTATAAGTATGAAAATGCTTTCACCCTTACATTACCCGTTGACACCCCTATGCAGAATTGTTTGTTTCTCAACCCAGCCGAACACTAAAGTAACGCTAGATCAGTTTTTGGTTGATTTGCCTGTACATTGGGTTGGAACTGGCCTGTTATTTTTTAATAAACACATGTCAATCTAACCCAAACCTGACATATCAAGGCCCCAACTGGTACAGGTGCAGCACAAGTAACTCGGGATTAATTATTACACTTACCTGGGGCTTATATTCCCCGCCGCCCCCATATTCTCCGCACGACTCTACATTGCACTTCTCATGGATTGCACCTGTCTTCTTATAAGCAACAAAGTTTGTTTTAATCCAATTTATGGCGATACTCTCTGCCAATTGTCTTGCTTCTTTCGAATGGGCACTGGCCAGCCCTTCAATTATCATGTGCTGTAATGGGGCCCATCCATTCGGGAAATCCCTGGAGAAAAATGTTAGCATTACTATATCAGTTTATAGTATTTTATTATTTTTGTAATAAAGGAATAACCAACCATTGTTGTCCAGTATTTGACAGGGAAGTAGCAATCCCGTATTCACAAATCAACCCTGATTTCTTTAGACTATTTATAATCAACTCTTCATCGTACTCCTCCGTAAGTTGATCTGAGTATACAAAAGCATGATTTCAGTAAGAATTCAGAAAATTTAATAACATTTCCACATGAGCAATATATCCTTGACGACAAGAATGGTTCAGTTTAAGGTGCTATCTGATTTTGTGACATTTGGTTATCTTTGAAATAATCATATGATATAAGGTGCCGTCAACCATAAAAAAATAAATAATAAATAATATGATATAAGGGGTTAAAAATCCGGATATTAATCTAGTTGGGTGGCTTGACCTCCAACTTTACTCAAAAAAATAATATAATCCAAGGGCAAACCTTTATAATGTGCCAGAAGCCACAGAGGCACAAAATTTGATGCAAAATTTTTGCAATTTTGAGAGCCGGGATTCCAGCTATAAACACCCTAGCAGAATCAGATAATAAAAGATTAAAAACCTAAGTGTATAAAAAAAAACCTTGATTTACATTAAGAGTTCTCTCAAGACTTCATGTACGGTCAGATGGTACCAGTATCATATGGGCACTGCAAGTTACCTAGACTGAATGCCTCATTGGTGAATGACTCAGTCAAGGAACAGGGTGGGCCCAAGTAAGTCCAGGGGTAGGCAACTTTGAAAAAAAAAAATAGCCTATGGTTTTCTGGGCTATTGCGTACCCCTGTTGGAGCCTAATATTTCTTCCCAGTCCAATTCATTTTCTTCCTAGCCCAACTCATTTTCTCATTATTTTGTCTACCCCTGGCCTAATTCCTGCGTCCGCCCCTGTCAAAGAACCAGTAAAATTGTATATCTGGTACTGTAGCCATATATGAAAATGCAAAGCTTGGTACTAGTAGAGGAATTAAAAATATAAGCAAACATTAAAACAAGCACCTGATGGGCATCATGCTCGTCAAGCCAATAATCAACCCACTGGCCCAGATTAGGGTTCCATAGAAGGGATCTGATTGCCGCTTTTCTAGATTTAGAAACCTCAATGAACTTCTGTGATGTTGAATTATCTCCAATGATTTTTGCAAATGTGGATATGTCTTGCTCCAGCTGCAGTACATAAAGAACGCTCATCATTGTGTTTGTACTGTTGTTCATAATTTATGTTTACACATAAACGGTGCCAGTAGAAAATCTATCGAGCATATTTATGTACAATTGGATACGAGTTGATAGAATTAGCAATCGGGCAGGTCAAATTGGCTTAGGTCAGGTTAGGTTTTGCTCAGGTGGGTCTCAGGTTGACTTAGGTCAACTGGCTTTGTATCATTTTCGGGTTTCAGGTTCATCGTGTTTGGGCCTACTCGGGTTTTGGTCCAAATTGGGATACAAGAGTTTCATGTCATCTCAGGTCGGGTCAGTTTGACATTTCAAACTTATCAGATCAGATTTAGACATGGGCCAAGTCAGGCAGGTTCCTCAAGTTCGATAAGATTTGCCACCTACAGAATACCTAGAGGTGACAATCTGGCGGATCCAATTTTGGATTATTTTTCGATTAAGATTTGCCTTTTGTTCTACCTTGACTCCGGTTTCGGATAATCCAATTTCGGATTATTTTTCGAACTCTGGGTTGTTTGGTTCAGGTATGGTTGAGTTTCTGATTGACACGAATTTTGGTCATCTCGATGTCGGGTTCGGGTCAATTTTACTTTTCAGAATTATCGGATCGAGTAAGATCAGTTGCTAAGCATTGGTTCTGGTATCGTTCAAATTTCAAAATATACCTTGATTATGAATGTGTTTAGATCAACAGGAATGATCAATGTAGTCGCCGTTGTTGTCAGATCAGATGAATTCCTATATAATATAGGTTTTACTATTAATATAATACAAATTTAGAAGAACATAAATTAGTACCACACCCAAAGGATAGAACAAAAGGCAATATTTTATCTCTTAACTTTTCTGTCATTTTAGAATAATACCTAGGACTCAAGGTATAATTTGCAACTATTGTAGGAGGCTTCTTCTTTCACATAGTTCTAAATAGAGCGGTACTTTTTAAGTAATTTAAAAGGAACAAGGCAACAGCAACTCTAATGCGAACTTCCATATATTGATAAAAAAAATTAGAACCTCATCCAGCGAGAACTAAAATCCCAACCAGATTCGGCTGCTGATGCAATCTCATGGTAAAGAGCAGCCTTATCAGAAGGGGTTGAAAGCTTAAGACTTAACTCCTCATCCTAGTACAAAAGAATGCAATATAAAAAAAAAATGTGTACTTTAGGAACCACTGATCAGATCCAGTACTGCTAAATCCATTCAGTGTCAGACTTATTTTGTCAGGAAAACACAGCAATCCAACCTATGCAACAATTTGAATCTCAGTACTGGTAAGGTCAGGTCAGGTATTGGTATGTACTCGGTACATAACAAGAGTTAATTTTAATACTTGTATCGGTCTAGTCTGGTTCAATTAACAAACTGTCTGGTTGGGTCTTATAGCTGAAGCGGGGTGTACGCAATCCTACTTGTAAAGTTACGCATTAGTCCGACACATCATTACTCGGTATTGTGCTGCAATATAGAATTTTTTTCGTTCTTTTCTTCTTCTGCAGAATTTCATATATATAGTTCTAGTCTGGTTCAATTTACAAATTTTTTTCGTTCTTTTCTTCTTCTGCAGAATTTCATATATATCCCTCTGTGATTCCAAAATTATATAGTTACCATTTAAAAAAAATGAAAATATCATATTTAGTGATAAACCATCCAAAACAAAACTCAGGAGCTCTCAAATTTGTCCATCCATAAGATGTCAGAGTAGGTCGGCAAAAGTAAAAAGCATTCAAATTGGGTGAATGTGAGGGCTTGAGAGTTTTGCATGGGTAATCATGATATTTTCTTTTATCTGGAAATTAATATTGAAGATTTGCAATGTTATCCATGAAATTCTGATTTTTGTCTTTTAGGGGATGAGGAATTTACAATGGTTGCACTTTCTGGCCGAGGTTGGTACCACCTGGCTTGGTACCGGCTCAAACAATGCTTGATGCCTCTTTGGTCTTGAATTATCACTTGATGAATATCTACACAATGTCTTCAAATATATGACACATCAAGATAAAGCTAGATAACAAAATTAGAAAATATAGTAATAAAGAACCTGAGACCCAAAAGCTGTGCTCTTTCAGCAGGGCAGGAAGTACCCTTTTAACAAGCTCAACATCTCCAGTTCTTGTATATATTTCCATAACCATAGAACTTAGTAGAGGAGGTTGGCTACATGAAAGCGATCAGTTAGTTTTTCCAATATAATAAAATATTTGAAATGGCATCAATGTCTTGCATGTTTAAATGACAATCACCTCCTGTTAATATAGTAAGTTCTCGCACCATTCAGTACATGCCCATAGGTTTCAATTAAAGCTACAAGGTTCATTACTATTCCCTTTGCTGTTTCATACATTTTGCTTGCCAACAAGCCCCTACAATATAGTAGTAGATTTAAAGGTTAGTATTACATTATTGCAGGAGAACCAACTATTGTACATACTACAGTACATAGTGCTCTTGTCGGATACCTGTTTTTTTTTATTTTTTATTTTTTGAGATCAATTAGGAGTTGGGAGACTCCAATTGATATTTTTGAGATCAATTAGGAGTGCCCTTAAATCTTAATCAGTAAATTTCAGTAATAGCAACATGAATTTTCTTATACTCACATTTCCTTGCTTTTTTGATAAAACATTTTTCAACTGATACAACCAATAGAATTGGAATAAACCTCTCAGAACCGCTATCCTGGCACAACAACCAGACCTCTTAAAACGGGTATAATTAACATTAGTATAGAACCAATAAAACTGTAGCTGACTGTGTACAGAGCAACTAACGGGATCCTTGTTATTCATTTGATTTGGGAAAATCTCATAACAACAATTTCCTTTTTTTTCATTTACTGTGTAAGATTTCCCTTCTTTCTATGTATCTTTCTGTTAAGAATATTCACCTGATAACCCAATAGGAGTCCCAGTAATAAACCTCTTGAAATCGTGACCCTGGCACAATAACAGTACCCTGTAAGTACAGTAATGTATGCCTTTCGGGCCATGACTTAACTTCATCCGAAACCCGTCTCGACAAGTTCTTCCAGATCGCATGCACCTTCAAAGCCCATTCCCTCATTCCCTCATTCTCCACTTTCACCAAAAATCCCTCAGGCTCGGATTTAAAATCCACTGGTTTGGCGTATATTAAATCGGAACCGGCCTCGTCGAAGAACTGTTTGAGGAATTGATTGAAATCAGAGATGGGGATGGTGCCTGATTGGCGAGGGAGGGAATTGAAGGCGGAAATGGCGGCGGGTAGGTCGGTTTTGAGAGGGAGGTCAACGTAGAGCTTGGGGTCGAAGTTGGTGGGGCCCATTGAACTGAGTGCGGCCGATTGAATGCGCTGGAGGAAGGAGAGGAGAGGGTCTGTTGCCATGGAAACTTGGAGAGAGATGAACTAAGAGGGAGAGAAGTGAGAAGGATTTTTTTTTTAAATAGAATTACTGTAAAATCATTTAACGGAACAAGCCTTTGCTGTTTCAAATTTAGAAATCTAGCCTCCACCGATCCTAGGGACCGGTGGAGAAAAAAAAATCCAATCTACACCGGTCCTAGGGACCGGTGGAGCCTGTTTTGCACAGCCACACCATATTACACGCAAGACCACATGAAAAACACCGTGCACCGATCCTGTGAATCGGTGGAGCTTAAAAAATGCCTCCACCGGTCCTGTGGATCGGTGTAGGTAGGTTTAGGGTTTAAACCAGCCAGCAGCATCTTCTCATCTCTTCTTCTCTTCCCAGCCTCCATTCTTCTCTCTTCTTTCTTCTTTCTTTCATTATTTTGTTTTTCTCAAATTCTTAGAGGAGTTGCCATATGAACAGATCGCCACCACCATTGTACTCAGCATCATCTTCTGATTATTATTGTGAGTTTTTTTTTACTCATCTGTTTATATTTAGTGTTGTAAAATTGAAAAATATTTGAAGTTAATTTGGTGTTTGAATTTTGTTCAGCAAAATGTCCCTGCTATTGATCAATGTGTATTATGGTGATAACCTCCAAAGCACTTCAACAGGTGTTGGTTATGACATAGGGGCTGCATTTACCTTTACCGTATCTGATTCTACCAGTTTTGCTATTATAAGACGGCAAATATACGTTGGACTTGAATTGCTTCCAAGTCGAGTCAAATTGACAACCAAGGGACGTATGAACACAGCACAACCCGGATCGTACCATTTCTCACTATTTCGGATAGAAAATGAGGAAACTTGGGATGTCATTAAACAAACTGCAGCTCAAGTGGCTGGATTTAAGGTTATAGAATTGGTAGCTGAGGCACACCAGGGTAGAACCCAAATCAGTTATGATCCGTGTCCAGATAGTTTGCCTGGAGGTAGTAACACACCGTCGGTTCAGACCGGCTTTCATCCTGACTCGGGCAGTGTACCTGTACCCACCTACACACCTCCGGTTCAAGCTGGTGATGAATTGTATCTATTGCCTGCATAGTGAATTGTATCTCTCGAGAAATCTGCATAATACATTTCGAACTGTGACATATTGCACATTAATATTGAAAAATCTAGTTTGATTGAAAAAAAAAATAATGTACGAACCACACGAGAATGCCTATGACCATGAGGAACGTATGCCAGTGTTGCAACATCTCCTGTCCGCGGGGGAGCCTGACGTCGTAGAGCTTCCGGATTGTTATCTGATAGATACACTGATCTCATACCACGCGCGTTGAACCAATGCATGTACATATGATGCCTACTCATGTCATATGGTCTCCGCTCTCCAATTAATACTGCAGGCTTCTCGATGTACTCACTAAGAGTAATCGCCCAACAACCATCCCTTGTTAAATTGCCATCGTGATACCACGTCTTTCGTAAATAACTGATCTCATCCCATAGTAGAGGAGGAGGAGGCGGGACCTCTTGGTACTTACCAAACTGGCGCATGACCCTATCCGCATGCTGAAACTCCACCATCCAAAAATGGATCACGTAACCGCATCTCATCCAATACCTCTTTTGTCGTCGGACATGTCGAGGTAACTGATCATAGTAATCAACGTATGGTCGCCAGTTAACTGTCTCATCAGCTAGTCTATCGAAGTTATCTCTATACGTGGCTGTACCACCTGTAAAAAAAAATATAAATTTTAAAAAACAATTATAAATCTATCGAAGTTATCTCGAATTATAAATATTTTTACCTAAGTGAGGGTTCTCTGGCCACAAATGAAAAGTGGTCCACTTCACACCGAAAGCATTCCTCACTCATCGGCACCACCGAAGGGAGGTGGCTCTGATCGGGGTATAGGCTGATCAACAGCAAATCGAGTCCATGACCAAATCTGTAACAACAACATCGGACCCGCTATCGTGTCTGCCCCCGCGTGGCAAGCACGTGACAACTCTCGATAGAGATGTGCAAGTACAGCACCTCCCCAATTGTATTCCCGTGGAGTCTCTAGATCAGTGATGAATTGCAAGTACATTGCAGGGACTCCATCCGCACTTGAATCTGGAAACATAACCGACCCGAATAAATCCATACAAAAACCTCGAGTGTACTGTGCAACTATCTCATCATTGTGCCAATCTTCTAAGGGTAAACTAAATTGCGCCCGCAACCATTTTAGTCTAAGCGCGTAAGCAGAGACGGACAATCGTTCTTTCGATGTGTTAGGATTATAAATCCTATATTTATATGGCATTGTCTGATGGAGGTGATTGTAAAAAATAGCCGGATCAGCCCCTAGATCAAACTCTAAGTATGGGTCCCAATCAGTATCGCTGGTGCCAGTAATCGCGTCACCTGCAAATTAAAAGAATTATACAATTAACAATTTATTTTTTATAAATAGGTAATTAAATTAACCGATAAACAACTTCTGATTATTAATTACCCTTAGTCGATAAGCCCCATAGACATGCAACATCTTCCAACGTCACTGTCACTTCACCGACAGGTAGATGAAATGTATTGGTCTCCGGCCTCCACCTCTCAACCAGAGCAGTAATCAAATGCGGATCAATCTTGCAATCATTAAGGCGAGCAATTTGATACAACCCAAACCTCTTCAGAGCACCTTCCATCCGACTGTTGTAAGCAATACTAGTCTGATGTGAATTTACCTGCAATGAAAAGGTAGGCTGCCAAAAAGAATTAAAACATTATAAACCCTTCAAATACTTCATATAATATTTATTTGCAACAAATAATTAATAAATATAATCAAAATTACCATATCACGAACTTGCCATGTCCTGTGGTTCTGTGGTGCTAATTTCAACAACTCTGGGTAATCCGGATTATCCATTGACTCTGTTAGAAAATTTGATAAACAAATATTTTTGCAACTGATGAGATTCATCACACATAAATATATAAACAAATATTTTTCCAAGCATATGGCTACAATAATGAAAATTGAACTATATGTAAACAACATATCATCTAATTTTGATTTTAATAATAAACTTTATGAACACTTAATTACACAAATTTATACTACATATTACTAATTTTACACATTTATAATTTTATCTAATTTTAAACTTCATGAGAGTCATCACACATTTATCTAATTTTACAAAAATTATAATACATATTACTAAAAAGTTACATTATACTACATGAACACTTAATTACACAAAATTATACTACATATATACTAAATTACACTAAATTAACATCAAATAAACTCTAAATTAATACTACATTAGCACTACATTACACTAAATTAACATCAAATGAACTCTAAATTACACTACATTACCACTAAAGTACTAAATATACTCCAAATCAACACTAAATTACACCAAATACTAATTTAACACTACATTTCACAAAAACAATCTAAATATACTAAACAAACTAAATTAAATTAGTTATTCATTTTAATTCGGCTAAAATAAAAAATTATAAAAAAAGGGATATTTACCTCGTCAAAATCGTAGATCCGAAGAGTTTCTAACTCTCTTAGACGATCCAGAAATTTTAAAACAATTGGATGGAGAAATGGTTGAGTAAATTGAGAGGATAAAAGAAAAAAAAAAAAAAAACAAGAAGAGTTCGGAGAGGAAACGAAGGAGAAGAAAGGGAGAGACAGAGATGGAGCTCTGGAGCTCTCGGGTGGGATTTTTGGAGATCAAGCCTCCACCGGTCCTAGGGATCGGTGGAGGTATAATGAGGGATTTTCTGTGGCGAGGGTTTCGCCTGGTGTAAAATATGCTCCACCGGTCCCTAGGACCGGTGTAGATTGGGTTTTTTTTACTCCACCGGTCCCTAGGATCGGTGGAGGCTAGATTTCTAAATTTGAAACAGCAAAGGCTGGTTCCGTTAAATTGATTTAAAGTAATTCTATTTAAAAAAAAAACCACTGAGAAGTGAAGATGTAATGCGTGGCATTGATATAGATCGTCGCTTAAAATTGTTTTTTTTTTGCCGAGCCAAACATGCCCGTTTTAAAATTGTTAACCTGACCGTGGAAAGCATTTCTTTCTTTTTCTTTTTTTATTTGACAATAAAGAGTAGCCCGAAGGCGCGGAATGTTATAAAATAAAGATGAACAAGCATAAAGAAGAATAAACAAGATAGAGAGGAAAAAGATGACAATCTTTTTATTCATACATTTCTCATATGTGTACAATACAAGAGTACAAAGGCTCTATTTATTGGCCACAAATTGTGAATGAAAAACCATCTAAATTAATTACAAGAATAAATGAGAAAATGAATTCCAATAGTAGTGGGGGTAGTGGAGAATGAATGTTGGGAGTTATGGACATCCACATTAATAATTTATTCATAACACTCCCCCTTGGATGTCCATTACCTAAGAATATGCCTCATTAAAACCTTACTAGGAAAAACCCTATGGGATAAAAACCTAGTGAAGGAAAAAGAGTACAATATTCTTCTAAATACGCAACTACAGCCTTACCAGGAAAATCCAGTGGGAAAAACCATGGTTAAGGAAAATATAGTGCATATTAACTCCCCCTCATGACAGCATCAATCAAGATCTTTAAGTCAGCAAACTCCAATATTATGAACTAGCTTTTCGAATATTGCAGTAGGGAGTGCCCTAGTGAATAAATCTGCTGGATTTTTCACTTGAATGGATTTGCTGAACATTATTCTTTTGAAGATCATGTGTGAAAAAGAATTTTGGTGAAATATGTTTTGTTTTATCTCCTTTAATGTATCATTTCTTTCATTGAGCAATACATACAATATTATATTCATATATGATCTTCGGGATCATTTTTCTAAAAGACAATCTACATGTCTGACAAATGTGTTGAATCACAGATCTTAACTAAATACAAACTTAACTTACTTTTGTGTATTGCTAAATTTTCTCATAGGTAGCGAAGTATATGTTTAATTATATGACAATATCTTCGCGTGGGAGAAGAACTATATCTTGCTCATAAATTTATAGCAAATGATATACCATGTATGTCCATAAGTGCTCATATTGCACTAAGACATGGTACTTCAGGACCAAATAGTTCTTCATCATTTTCTCGAGGTCTAAAAAGATCTTTATTCACATCTAATGATTGTCACACCCCCGGACAACCCGCCGCGCATTCAGACGCAAGGCGTTATACACATCACATACATTATCAATAACACAACCAACAAGCCACTATATTAAACATAAAAGGAGTTCACAAACAAATAGAAAGGGAACATATGTCAGACATGACTAGTCAAACAGTTACCGCCATGTCTACACAATATATAGTTCATACAAATATAAATTTAAAACAAATAGTGGCTACTTTAAGAACTTCCGCTAATTCCTCACTCACGGCCTTCCTCCATGTCTTCTTCTTCTCCATTTCCTGGAACTCACATAAAAGGTGGTACGGTGAGAGATCGAACTATCTCTCAGTGCGGGATTTAGTTCCAGCCCGGTGTTTTTACAAATCAATGCATTTAATATCCCAAATAACAATAAAGTAAAGTTTTCAAAATTTCCCCCAAATTTCCTATCAATTCGGATATGCAATCATTTAAAAACAATTTTCATTCCCGCCTCTTTTAAATTCACATTTAAGGTTTTTAAATTCCACACTCTGGAAATCCATGCCCGTACATGAAAATCCGGCGAATCGCCACACAAGGACGACCCGTTCAATCACACTCTAGATGGGCCATTGCGGGGACCCATCCGGCGAACCGCCACACAAGGACGACCCGTTCTGTTCACACCTCACACTCTGGACTGCCACACATGGACAGCCCAACGAATCGCCTCACAAGAACGACGCGATTTTCCAAAATACATGCAGAACCGCCACACAGAGACGGCCCCAATTTAAAACAATTCATTTAAAAACTCTCCGTTTTCTCATTCACATTTATCATTCCTGTCAGTTCAATTCAATGCATCCAAAATTTCCTATCAATGCAATTCTACACAAAAACAACCGAGTGTTCGACATTCTCAACATGCAGTTTATCTACCAGATTGGGAAAAAGGATTTACCTACCTTAATCCATGCATTTCGTATTATTTGTAAAAAGACCAGGAACCCGCACCTGTATTCTCAGTGACTTCGTTTGAGCGTGTGTCGGGATCTCGCGTATTCTCAGCGTCTCCTAGAACCTCGCGATTTTGATTATTGTACTGATTAGATCGATTTTAAGAGTGCAGGGGTTCGGTTTGGTTATTGGGTTATTGGGTTTATGTTTTGGTTCATAGGATTTCGGGTTACTGGGTTAATGGGTTCGTAGGATTTCGGTTTGGTTATTGAGTTCTAGGTTAATGGGTTAATGGGTTTCGGGTCTAGGGTTAGGGTTAATGGATTAATGGGTTTCGGTTTAGGGTTAGGGTTTCGGGCAAGGGGAGGGAGAGGGGGTTCGGCCAAGGGAAGGGAGAGGGGTTCGGCCAGCCAAGGAGAAGGAAGAGGAAGAGGGCGGTTTAGAGAGAGTGGAGAAGAGAGTAGTAGAGAGATCAGAGAATGGAGAGGTAGTAAGCAGTGGGGATTAGCAAGCACAAAGAGAAGAGAGGGAGGTTCTGATTTGCGCCAAAGAGAAGAAAGAGAGAGAGAAGGATGATGGATTCGGTCACCAGAGAGAAGAAGAGAGGGGTAGTGGAAATCAGCGAAGAAAACAAATGCAAGGGAGAAGAAGGTGGTTCGGTTTTTGTCGCCAGAAAGAAGACGAAGGGAGGGGGGTATGCTTTGAGATCCGTGCAGAACATACTTGAATGGTTGAGATACTTCCAAAGTCAAATGAGATAAACCTCTTAAGAATTAAATATGGTGGGATGCGGATCCGAACCAAATTAACTCAATTTTGGGCCTTTGGCTAAGGCCGAAGTTTGCTCCCAGCTTTAACAGGGAAACTAAGTGGCTTTGAGATTCGTGTAGAATAAATATAGTGAAAGGTTGATATATCTTAGAAGTTAGAGGTGCTAAGCTATCTAAAGTATGCTATGGTTAAATTAATTTAGCGAATTGCGTTTATATCTAGTACGAATTATTAAATTTACAACTGTTATTAATATTTGTATTCTTAATTAGAAAAGCTAAAGTGGTTATTCATAAATCTAAAATTTGTAAAATTAGAACTGGTTTAGTAATCAAACTTATTAATTTAATGTATCCCGTCTAATTAACTAACTTTTACCTTCCTTATTTAACTAATTAAGTTTTAATTAGTTGTAAATCTTAATTTTAAATTTTGTATGAACAATATATTGTGTAACTTATAATTGTATAAACTATTTCAATTACTGATGTAAATCGGACCACAGTAATTTCTATTCAAAGTAGTTATTTTGAGTTACGTATTACAGTAATATATTTAATGAAAGAGGAAGAAAATATATATATATATATATATATATATATATATATTATATATATATATATATATAAACTATGTATGTATCGTACATTAATTTAGTATTTCAAATACATGACGTTATATAATCAGTTATATTGTTCTTAAAATGAAATTTTAACAATTAAACCGTACCTCAAAATACCTGGCGTTACATTCTTCCCCCCTTCAAAAAGAATTTTGTCCTCAAAATTCAAACGCTTCCGTTGCGCCACTCTGATTAAATTATAAATTATAATTATTTTTTTTTTAAATTATAATTAAAGTACATGAAATATTGACAAGTTTAATGAGGCCAAAAATAAATAAGCATTAACCAAAGTTGGATGAAGTCAGATGAGATGCAAGTAAAGTTGATCGAAGATCATTGACTTGATTGTCAAACTTTTTAATTAATCTACAACAAGGAGTTCGAAATCTTTTTTTATTTAAATTGGTTCTTTGGATCAGTCGTTAGCACGGTTATATAAATTTTCAAGAAAACCAAGGGTCACGAGTGACACTCTCTAAAAGAGAACTTATTAATATTGTAGTATCGTAACAGTTCAAACTAGAACATTGGTAATTTGGTTGTAATGATAAATGTCATTATTAATAAAGATAAATATATTACTACCTAAATTATCAAGGTAAGAATTTAACGTTTTTTTTTTTTTTTTTTTCTCTCCAAGCCTCGCTGGTGATTATCGGACCGGTTATTTCTGTCGACTCCACTTTTAATGTAGATCCTATCTTGTCTGACTATTCTAGCTGTGCACTAATGTCGAAATCTTCTTCATCCAATAATTCCTTAATGTTGACATCAAGTAAGGTTTCAATAGGCCGGAGTACCATCCTGCCGTTGGCTTCTTGTTTACATGTTGCTTCTCTAAACTCACGTCTCGAACGTCTATGAGAGCATTATTTTTCTTCAGCCAATCCAATCCTAAGATTAATTCGTAGTTCCTAGCATATCCTACGATAGGATCCACAGACCATAAGCCGTTATGTGTGTTGATGTAGAGGGTAGGACAGAAAAGTTCTTCTTCGATTTCTTGGTTTCGGACTCAGAATGCATGAACCTTCCCTGTCTTGCGGATCATGAATCTCTCTCCTATCACAACTTCAGGTGATAGGTACGAGCGTCTGCTACTTGTCGAGATGTGAGTGTGGACTGATATCCTTGCTAAGTCACAATTTCCATCTAGCCTCTTTGCTTCCTTCGCGAAGTTCCTCCGGTACGCCTTCGGATTGACTATCTGAAATTCCTTAAGCGTTTTCTACAATGTAGCGTAGTACTATGGATTAGTTTTCTAAAGACCAGACCTTAGTATGTTCTCTCTTAGTGGTTAGTTATTGATATTGTATGTGCTGGCTCTGATACCAACTAAGTTGTCACACCCCCGGACAACCCGCCGCGCATTCAGACGCAAGGCGTTATACACATCACATACATTATCAATAACACAACCAACAAGCCACTATATTAAACATAAAAGGAGTTCACAAACAAATAGAAAGGGAACATATGTCAGACATGACTAGTCAAACAGTTACCGCCATGTCTACACAATATATAGTTCATACAAATATAAATTTAAAACATATAGTGGCTACTTTAAGAACTTCCGCTAATTCCTCACTCACGGCCTTCCTCCATGTCTTCTTCTTCTCCATTTCCTGGAACTCACATAAAAGGTGGTACGGTGAGAGATCGAACTATCTCTCAGTGCGGGATTTAGTTCCAGCCCGGTGTTTTTACAAATCAATGCATTTAATATCCCAAATAACAATAAAGTAAAGTTTTCAAAATTTCCCCCAAATTTCCTATCAATTCGGATATGCAATCATTTAAAAACAATTTTCATTCCCGCCTCTTTTAAATTCACATTTAAGGTTTTTAAATTCCACACTCTGGAAATCCATGCCCGTACATGAAAATCCGGCGAATCGCCACACAAGGACGACCCGTTCAATCACACTCTAGATGGGCCATTGCGGGGACCCATCCGGCGAACCATCACACAAGGACGACCCGTTCTGTTCACATTTCACACTCTGGACTGCCACACATGGACAGCCCAACGAATCGCCTCACAAGGACGACGCGATTTTCCAAAATACATGCAGAACCGCCACACAGAGACGGCCCCAATTTAAAACAATTCATTTAAAAACTCTCCGTTTTCTCATTCACATTTATCATTCCTGTCAGTTCAATTCAATGCATCCAAAATTTCCTATCAATGCAATTCTACACAAAAACAACCGAGTGTTCGACATTCTCAACATGCAGTTTATCTACCAGATTGGGAAAAAGGATTTACCTACCTTAATCCATGCATTTCGTATTATTTGTAAAAAGACCAGGAACCCGCACCTGTATTCTTAGTGACTTCGTTTGAGCGTGTGTCGGGATCTCGCGTATTCTCAGCGTCTCCTAGAACCTCGCGATTTTGATTATTGTACTGATTAGATCGATTTTAAGAGTGCAGGGGTTCGGTTTGGTTATTGGGTTATTGGGTTTATGTTTTGGTTCATAGGATTTCGGGTTACTGGGTTAATGGGTTCGTAGGATTTCGGTTTGGTTATTGAGTTCTAGGTTAATGGGTTAATGGGTTTCGGGTCTAGGGTTAGGGTTAAAGGGTTTCGGGTTAGGGTTAATGGATTAATGGGTTTCGGGTTAGGGTTAGGGTTTCGGCCAAGGGGAGGGAGAGGGGGTTCGGCCAAGGAAGGGAGAGGGGTTCGGCCAGCCAAGGAGAAGGAAGAGAAAGAGGGTGGTTTAGAGAGAGTGGAGAAGAGAGTAGTATAGAGATCAGAGAATGGAGAGGTAGTAAGCAGTGGGGATTAGCAAGCACAAAGAGAAGAGAGGGAGGTTCTGATTTGCGCCAAAGAGAAGAAAGAGAGAGAGAAGGATGATGGATTCGGTCACCAGAGAGAAGAAGAGAGGGGTAGTGGAAATCAGCGAAGAAAACAAATGCAAGGGAGAAGAAGGTGGTTCGGTTTTTGTCGCCAGAAAGAAGACGAAGGGAGGGGGGTATGCTTTGAGATCCGTGCAGAACATACTTGAATGGTTGAGATGCTTCCAAAGTCAAATGAGATAAACCTCTTAAGAATTAAATATGGTGGGATGCGGATCCGAACCAAATTAACTCAATTTTGGGCCTTTGGCTAAGGCCGAAGTTTGCTCCCAGCTTTAACAGGGAAACTAAGTGGCTTTGAGATTCGTGTAGAATAAATATAGTGAATGGTTGATATATCTTAGAAGTTAGAGGTGCTAAGCTATCTAAAGTATGCTATGGTTAAATTAATTTAGCGAATTGCGTTTAATATCTAGTACGAATTATTAAATTTACAACTGTTATTAATATTTGTATTCTTAATTAGAAAAGCTAAAGTGGTTATTCATAAATCTAAAATTTGTAAAATTAGAACTGGTTTAGTAATCAAACTTATTAATTTAATGTATCCCGTCTAATTAACTAACTTTTACCTTCCTTAATTAACTAATTAAGTTTTAATTAGTTGTAAATCTTAATTTTAAATTTTGTATGAACAATATATTGTGTAACTTATAATTGTATAAACTATTTCAATTACTGATGTAAATCGGACCACAGTAATTTCTATTCAAAGTAGTTATTTTGAGTTACGTATTACAGTAATATATTTAATGAAAGAAGAAGAAAATATATATATATATATATATATATATATATAAACTATGTATGTATCGTACATTAATTTAGTATTTCAAATACATGACGTTATATAATCAGTTATATTGTTCTTAAAATGAAATTTTAACAATTAAACCGTACCTCAAAATACATGGCGTTACAATGATCTTACAACCATCGGAGTGCTTAATGGATAAAATTATTTCAGCACTCTTGCAATATAATTTTCTTGATGCATAAAAATGTCATTTTTAAATGTTTGATTTGCAATCCAATGCAAAATTTTGTTCTCTCAAGATCTTTCATCTCAAATTCTTCCTTTAAATAATTTATTGCTTTTGGAAGCTCTTCAGGAGTTCCAATGATGCTTAGATAGTCAACATAAACTGCAATTATAACAAAATCATTTATATATCTTTTCATAAAAATACATGGACAGATCGTATCATTTTTTATATCCATGTTTCAATAAATATTCACTTAAACGATTATAGCATATGCGTCCATATTGCTTTAATCGATATAAAGATTTATTCAATTTAACTGAATAATGTTCTCGAGAACCTAAATTACATGTTTCAGGCATCTTAAATCCTTCAGAGATTTTTATATAAATATCATTATCAAACGAGCCATTTAAATAGGCTATAACAATATTCATTAGGTGCAAATCAAGTCCTTCATGCACTTCCAGACTAATTATGTTTCGAAAAGTTATTGCATCCACCACAAGCAAGTGAGTATGTTTGTTCATAATCAATTACAAGTCTTTGCGAAAAATCTCGGGTGACAAGTCGCGCTTCATATCTTACAATTTCACCCTTCTCATTTCTTTTTCGCGTAAATAATCATTTATATCCTACTATTTTTTTTTACACATTCAGGTATTAGGACTACAGGTCCAAAAGCTTTTCGTTTTTCAAGAGAGTTTAACTCTGCCTCAATTGCACCTTTCTATTGACCAATCATTTCTTTGTCGACATTCATTAATAGACTTCTAGTCATGATCCTCAATATTATTATATTTAGCGCTATATTATATACAAAAAAAAAATATCATTGATATCAATTTTATCTCGGTTCCATCTTATTCTATTTATGATATAATTTATCGAGATCTCTTTATTTTCATGAATTTCAGATACCTGAGTTTCTGCTGGAACTCCAATATTACTTATAATTTGATTCTCTTCTAGAGTTTTATCTGAAATTATCATATCCTCGACTTGACCATTTACATTCTTTGCTCCTTTTCTTTTTCGAGAATTTTTATCTTTGGAACCGATTGGTCTTCCACGCTTCATGCGTGTTATAATTTCATTAGTCTGTCCAACAGGGACATCGACTTTAATTGGAACATTAGCAGCTAGTACATGTGATTTGGTCACTTTCTTTGTAAATGCGTCTGGTGATTGATTAACTAATCTTTTCAAATGAATTATCTTTTAAACATCTAGTGCATATTATTTATGAGGATCTAAATTAGACAATGATAATTCATTCCAACTAATATATTTTCTAGCTGATTGTTTTTTTTCTCCCCCTAAGGTTGGGAATATTAATTCATCAAAATGATAATCGGCAAAACTAGCCGTGAATAAATCTACCATCAATGGTTCTAGATACTTTATTACATATGGAGATTCAAATTCAATATAAATTCCCAACTTTCTTTGATGTCCCATTTTAGTGCGTTGTGGTGGAGCAATTATAACATATATCGCACATTCAAAAATTCTTATATGGGAAATATTAGGTATGTGACCAAAAACCAATTATAAAGGGGAAGATTTATAATAGCTTGTTGGCATGATGTGAATTAGTGTTGTTGCATGCAAATAACAAGTTCTCATTTTTGTGTATGAACATAAGCTACATGATAAACAACATCAATTCTAATAGACATGCATTGTCTAGACGTATTTTCTTAATTGAATAATCATAAAATTATGCTCTTAATCAAATCAATTGAGCAAATAATCTTGCAAACATCAGGTTGCGAGTTGATAATGTGACCATACTATTGATGCATCAATTATAACCATAAAACATCTAAATGGTTCACATGGTGGATATATTGGTCTACAAATATCATCTTGTATACGTTCTAGAAATGAAATCAACAAATAAAAATTCATAAGATTAAAGAATCTTCTGGTTTTTTAATGAATGTCAACATTAATTATCTATTATTTTTTCGCATCATTATTGATCCGGAATAGCCCAACCGGTCATGCCAAACTATGAACATATTTTTATTTGTAAACTTCGGATTTACAATCACATGTGCTTCAATTGCACTAATATATGTGTAATACAAACCGGAGGAAAAACATAGACAATTTTTCAATATGCATTTTTATCTGAGATTTTATTAGTTATATAAAGATATTCAACATTTCTTCATAGATCTCAACATGATATCCATTTCGGCGGATATCCTTAAAACTTAATAAATTTCTTTGAGACTTAGAAGAATATAATACATCATCAATATAAGTTGAGTTCATCCATGTAACATCAATGTTGCTCTTCCAGAGCCTTCTATTAAATTTGTACTTATCCGAAATAGTACTAATATTGACCTCTTGAATTAGTAAATAAAATAATATTTATTTTATTTTAGACTAATAAGCAAATGAAAAGTAGAGACATTAAAAGACCTAAAAGGTATATTATGCTGCAAACAGTTTCCGATTGCAACTTTGATGATATACCATGTAATGAGCAGTTATTATAATGATTTAGCTAATGGTTAAGAATCATGAATTCTGGGTAACCGTCGATCAACAGATCGATCCTATGACAATTATTTTAACCGATTCTAAAATGGATTTGAGTCTTATTGGCTTTTGTTTCAAATTTTGAAAAAATAATAAACAAATACATTTCGAAAGTTATTTGTCAATTATACACAATGAAATAATAAAATTGTTGATTCCATCACTACCGGTAAGATTCATATCTTTATTAACCAACATAATACAAACATTCATTGAAACAAGAAAAATAGACCAGTGCCAAATACTCAAATTAAGAATATAATACAAAAATGTCATTTTTGACACAAAATTACTTTGCCATTTATCACTGAAAAAATAAAATATAATATAAGAATCACAATCTTTATAACCACTTAATTAATTTCTAAGTTACTTAAAAGTAAGAAAATATGTTAAAATATATTTCCAATCAATTCTGTTTTACAAGACTAATCTGGTTTTCATATAATAATTGACTCTATAATAAATACTACTTCAATAAAAATAAAAATAATTTATTTATTTTATATACTTTATTAGTAATTAAGTAATTATTTTTTATTTTCTTTGCTAAATAAATAACAACATCTAAATGAATAACATCAATTTGGCTAGGACCGAGATCATCTTCACAAACAAAATTTATGTCGATTTTTTTCTCATTTTAGTGATGCTTGATATAAATTAACATGATGTTTCGGCGTACTGCATGTATGTCGACGTACGACAGGTACGTGACTAATGAGCTTTATCACCACAATGATAACATGAATTCTCTTATTTGCTATTATGTCCATTATTCTCTTTTTCATTATTTCTCCACTTTCGGTACAAGATAATAAAAGGCAAGCTTAATACAAACCATGTCCAGAGCCACACTCAATCCGAGCAAAGGAGCAAATAGGTTTTTCTTTTTTTTTTTTCTTTTTTTTTTTTTAGTACCAAGCAATAATTAAATTTACGCTTAGACAAGCAGCATGGTTTTCTTTCTGCTAATGCTAATCCCACAGTAGCATAAATAGCAGGGAGTTCAAGAGTCACCATCCAACTTAGATCCTACAGTTAGGATTAAGTCTCAGATTTGAAACCGAAAATTTTTGAAATCTTCTTCAGGAAAATTAAATTATTGAAAAATAATAATATAAACGCCATGTAAAATTTGCGCATCATACAAATTTTCTTGAAATTTTCTTCAGGAATTTTTTTTAAGATTTTCTTGAAATCTTCTTCAAGAAGATTAAATTATTGAAAACAAAATCATTATGATCATCATATAAATTTTCTTGAAATCTTCTTCAGGAAGTCATTCTTAATATCTCTTGAAATCTTCTTCAAGAAGATTAAATTATTGAAGAAAAGAAATAAAATATGAACCACTATATAATATTTGTACATCATAATGAAATCTTCTTCTAGAAGATAAAATTATATAAAAAAAATTGCAATTCATATAAAATTATATGAATCCAAATTAAACATCTTAAAATAAATGTACATAAACTATCACTTATTCCATTTAGTAATTACTTATTAGAAGTATTATTGATTTAAATGGACTTGAAATAAAAGATATCAAAGTTACCTCGAATCTTCAACTAGTAGAGCTCTCGTGCTGATAACGTGTTATAAAATAAAATGAACAAGCATAAAGAAGAATAAACAAGATAGAGAGGAAAAAGATGACAATCTCTTTATTCATACATTTCTCATATGTGTACAATACAAGAGTACAAAGGCTCTATTTATAGGCCACAAATTGTGAATGAAAAACCATCTAAATTAATTACAAGAATAAATGAGAAAATGAATTCCAATACTAGTAGGGGTAGTGGAGAATGAATGTTGGGAGTTATGGACATCCACATTAATAATTTATTCATAACACATCATTCAATGAAATATTTTTTGGAAAAATTAAGTTTTATCGTTAAATACGTACTGGATTGTAGTGTTGATTGTCCTAAAGCATATCCTTTGGGTCGAAAGTAAAAAATTTGGATTTGGTAATATTAATAGGTAATGATAAGATATATTGAGAAAGAAAATTCTTAACAAGTTAATTAAGGTAGTACCTAAATAATACAATTATTGAACGAACACAGAGAAAAATACCTCATCTGACCCGTATTGTATCCAGCTCAATTCTCTTTTCCCTCCAATCTCTATTTCTCGTCTCTCATTTGATTCTCTTGGTTTTTTGACACCTCTCCCATGGCTCCTCTAACACATATACTTGCAATCGCACTCTTAATCTCCTATTACACTCCAATTCTGGTGCTTGGAAAACAAACATTTTTGAAAGATTGTCCCGCAGTAAGATGCAGCAAGCACGGGCCCATAGTCAGGTACCCATTCCGGCTCGACACCCATGCACCACACTGTGGCTATGACACCCTCGTCCTCTCTTGCTCAGGAGACAACACGGTCTTAAAACTACCCTTTTCTGGCGATTACAATGTGACCTTAATAGACTACAAAATGTCGATGCTTGGGATAACAACGTACTCTTGGACACCTAATTGTGTATGGTCTCAAATTGTCAAACCCAATGTAACCAGCTCTCTCTTCACTTATTATTCAGCAGAAATCAGTTGGCTTGATTGCCCAGACGTGCTCACCACTACAATGTAGCCGGTCCTATCTCCTGCCTTGGGTCTAAAGGCCACTTCATCTATTTCGCCTGGCCTTATACTGACGATCCTGCGCTTCCTCCCACCTGCACCAAGATTGGAAACAGCATCTTCTTAATCGGACCCAATCAGGGGTTCGGTGAATTCCGTCTTCTGAATTCCAACACGTGATTAACGACTTTGCAGCAAGACCAGTGCTTGCACTGTATTGGCCAGATGAGTTTATCAACTGCAGCATGTGTGAGAAGAAATGGTGGCATCGCTGTGAATTCGACCTTGAAACAAAAGATCAGTCTGCCGAGGTGTCCTTTTAAGTTTACCTTTCTTCTATAATTTGGATGAAATTTTTCACTATGATTCATACTGAAGATGACTTTGAGAGTTGTTTACAAAATATCATCTAAGTCGAATTTAACAATATCAACCATTTTGACTATGACCTTTGGCATGTCCTATTTACTATACATATGGAGTCTCTGGACCATATATTGTATATATTTTAGAGTGGAAATTAAATGACACAAAATATTACTGAATTTGTGACCCTATCTCCTGGCCTCTTGTTTTAAATAATTATATTGTTATTAATTTGGTCCCTAATTCTATTTAACTTTAAGCAAAGAGTTCCAAGAAAATCCCAAATTTTACTCTCTTTTTTTAGTTTTTATAATCATAATATGCCTGCTAGCTACAAGTCTAACTAATTGCTTCACTTTACTTTAAAATTAGTTTACAAAAAGAACGAAAATTAACTTAGTGTATGAATATTAACATATAAAAGTTTTTTTCTTTTTCTTTTGCAGAATCACATATGGTGCTGAAAGCTGGTAAGATTCCTCAACAACCCGTGCTGTTATGCTCAAGGCTAGGATCAGATTTATCTACATTCTATTAACTTTAGATTCTAATCTTTTTTTATTTTTATTTTTCATTAGGTGTATCTGTATGTGCAGCATCCCTTCTTCTATTGGGTTGCTGTGCTTTCTTCTACATGCGTCGCCAGTCTAAGAAAAAGAAAACCATTCGTCAGAAGATCGAACACTTCCTGAGAAACTACAGGGAGATGAATTCAACACGGTATGCATACGACGATCTAAAAAAGATAACGAATAATTTCAAGAAAAGAATAGGAGCTGGGGCATTTGGGACAGTCTATAAAGGTGAGTTGCCTAATGGAATTCCAGTTGCCGTTAAGATGCTACATAGCTCTGCTGGGGGCGGAGAACAATTCGTAAATGAAGTAGCCACCATTGGAAGAATTCACCATGTACATGTTGTTCGCCTATTGGGGTTTTGCTCTGAAGGAGTGAAGCAAGCACTTGTTTATGAATTCATGGAGAATGGGTCACTAGATAAGTATATAATTTCCACAAGATGGAGAAATCGCCAATTTAGCATGGAAAAGATGCTTGTAGTTGCTACGGGCATTGCAGAAGGTATCGAATATTTACACCAGGGCTGTGACCAACGCATTCTTCACTTTGATATCAAACCTCACAATATATTGCTTGACCATAATTTGGTTCCTAAGATCTCCGATTTTGGTCTCTCCAAGCTCTGTCCAAGGGATCAGAGCTACCTGACCATAAGTGCTGCTAGGGGTACAATGGGTTATCTTGCTCCGGAAATGTATTCCAGAAACTTTGGAGCAGTCTCTTACAAATCTGATGTTTATAGTTTTGGTATGTTGATTTTGGAGATGATAAGCGCAAGAAAGAACATCGACCCTTTAAGACGGGGAGGGGTTCAGAGTGAAGAGGTATATTTTGCAGAGTGGATTTATGAACAACTATCTCAAGGAAAAGACTTATGTCAAGTTCTTGATGTGGAAGGCAAAGAAGAAATTGCAAAAAAGCTGGCTATTGTCGCATTATGGTGCATCCAATGGAGTCCAAAAGATCGACCTTCCATGACGAGAATTGTTCAAATGTTGGTGGAGAACTTACAAAATTTGCAAATGCCCCCACACCCTGTAATTTCATCTTCATAGTTCATACTGAGTTGGCAAAGGTAGCTTGGTATCAGTCAGACGTAGATGCTTTGTATTTTCTGCAAATAAATAACATTGTACTAAGTTCTTTTGATGAAACATGCATGAAAATGAAATTTTGATTGATTAATTTCTTTATATTTTTGTCTATCATTAAGCATTATTTCCGTGTTCCAAAAAATTGCTGTCGTTAAACATTTAATTCCCTAAACTAATTAAAATCATCTTAAACTGAAAATAGAAAATTAGACAAATTGATATCTAGTTGTTTGTAGAACGATCTTTGCTAAAACTTTAAGGTGTTCAACTGTTTGAAGATTTAACTAGGGAGGTTGCCAAGATTTAACTTTAGGTCGCCTGATTAATAAGGTGGCGAGTGCTCCTTCACCGGAGTGGGATCTACTGTCAGAGGATGACTGAAAGTCTACTGTCTCCTAAATAGTTAAATATGCATGTGCTTTTCGTTTGTTAATTTACATATCCAGTTATTACTCAATATTTGTTTGTTGGATGCTTCTTTGCTTCTTATTTTGGTGGGTCTTTTTTTCTGAGATTTTATATATACATACCCATCAAAACTTTATCATTTAGATATTTGCCCACCAAAATTTTCAATTTAGATCTTTCACCATCTAAACTCACCTTTTTTTTTTTTTGTCATTCAAAGCCCGTAGGCAACTTGCAACTTTCTTCTAAATCCACATAAAACTGCCATATTACATCTGATTTTAGATTTCTGTAACAACTAGCTACTGCTTAAAACATGGAAGAGTATACCCTGAGCATTCCCAACCATTCAATCTCCCGTTCATTGCCAAATTGTCAGCCAACTCATTGTGGCTTCTTAGCACATGTAAACAAATTAAACATGGATATTAATATTAATAAAAAAAATGGACAGTTTTACCCTTCCCTTCAAAAATAGACTTTTTTATAGTTATGTACCATAACTGTTCTGTGGCAATTTTGATGGGGAAACCAAAATTTTATTCCACGAAAGATTATTTTGGAAATAGATTATTTATAACCAAAATTATAACAGTTGAGCCAATGCAAAATAGGAATAACTTGGCCAACAAAGTTCCATTCATTTCAAGTGGTTGTGTTTTGTGTAGAGTTTAAGAAGTATTAGAAAGATTTTCCCACAGTGGCTCTGCCACTCGTTTGGAAAAGAAACTTAAAAGGCTCCATGACCATTTAATAAAAAGGCTATAATTATTCGCTAGAGGTCACATCAAGCATTTGTTGTCTAAAATAATATGCACATCACCTTCAAAGAAAATTCTTAGATTGATAATTATTTGACCTCATTTTTCATTTATACTTCCTCATCCTATAAATATCATCTATAAAAAGTTAAACACCGGTTTTACAATAACAAAAATAAGAAGCATGAAATTGTTAATTTTACTCTTTGTTCTCTTCCTCTTTTACAATTTTGGAGGTTCCAGCTCTTCTTCATGTGGAGAGCTTCCTAACATCACTTATCCTTCTCATCTTCCTGGAGCATGTCCGAGGAAGGCCTTTGAGTTGCAGTGTAATGGCAACGACACCGTCTTATACTTTGGGGACACCAAGTATCTTGTAAAAGATATATCGGTGGAAAACGAGACACTTAGGCTTGTTGATCCTTACATGGCAGTAGGGGACTGCCGCTTACCAAACCAGACTTTTCCTTGGTATCAATACTATGCATTATTAGGTTGGTCCCCCACTGGTTTTGATAGTTTTATCTTATTCTTCAATTGTACCGAGGAGGTAGAAAACTCAATGTACAAGCAAATACATTGTATGGATGGGCCTCATTCAAGAGTCTATGCAGTACTATCTGATGATAACAATGCTGACGTGCAAGGCACCCTCAAGTCATGCAAGTATGTAGGAAGGACTGTTGCTGATTCTGAGATGAACGATCGTTGGAACGACATTGATGCTGTCGATATGATGCAGATGCTGAGATGGGGATTTGAGGTAAGCTGGAACTTCACCGGTGTGTCCATTTATTCAGTTTCTTGGGACGACAATGAAAGGAGTGGTCCTGATTTTGTGACGAGCGATGATTGGAACGACACTGATGCGCCTCTCCATATGATACATATGCTGAGACGGGGATTTGAGGTAAGCTGGAACTTCACCGGTGTGTCCATTTCTTCAGTTTCTTGGGACAACAATGAAAGGTGTTCTCTTTTGCAATATTGCTGGAGTTACACCAAAAGGTAAACAAAAGTATCTATCTCTTCTCCAAAATGGTCTTGTAGCTTTGATGGTAAGATATTAATTAAGATGAGCAATTTTAAATGGTCATGGTTTGGAACATGGTTTGAAAAATCGGCCGAGTCCAAATCAGACCGGAGTCAGTCAGGGTCGATCTAATTTCTTACCCGATTTACACGGCTAGGCGATTTTAATTTGCGCTGAAACTCTAGCTTTATATTTCCTATAATAGCCTAAATGAAAAATGTTGTGTGTAATATTTTATTGTCTATGGAATTTGTAATTAATTCAGTCAGGCTTTTGATAATATATTTGTATACGCTTGTAACTTATTACACTAGTTGATAAAACAAATTATTTTGTACATCTTTTTCTTTATATTGTAGCACAAAAACAAATCATTTTGGAAATATCGGAGTTTCCAGTTTGAGTAAGCCGATTCTTTCGGAATCAATGGATTCTTACCGAGTCAGCGGATTCCGATTCCGATTCCATTAACAAAATGCAGATCCCGGTTCTGATTTCGACTTTGTCAAAGATATAGGAACGCCAAATATGAAATGGGATTATATATAGAGCCTTGTCCATTTAAATTGAGATTTATTTTAACAATATTATTTTCTAAAGAATTTTCTACCTACTAAGAAATAAATCAGCATATAATTTTCTCTCTTCTAATTTTTTGTTGTTGTCAATGCAGTGAGTTCAAGATTATAATGGGACACGATTATTTTACTACTGGCCAAAAGCTCCAAGAGTTTCTTTCCATTCAGTCATCATTTTTGCAATGCATTTATCAACCGTCAGAATTTGGAATGTATGAATGGCCAGGATTTAAAGCGGATACTAATTCACATCTGGTTTTTGGTTTCATGCTCATATTGTTTGCTCTTTTGGACATTCTTCTCCTTTTATTAGGTAAGCAACCTTTCTAATTAAATGAAACCCCTCTTCCGACATAGCTAGCCACACATATAAATCTCTCCTTTATGTGCTAGTTTTTATGTCATAAAAAGATAGAAGAATATCCATGATTTTATTGGATTAGCAATTTCAAAATTAACAAGGATTTATTGGAGTAATAAGTTTTCATTGGCTTCTCTATTTGAAACGTACTGTGTTGTTATTTTAGTCATAGAAGGCAAAATTGGCCGTTCCGGATCGGTATCGGCCGTTCCGGAGCGGAATCGGACAGTACCGATCTGATATCAGGCCGAGTTACGCGGTTAGTATAGATTTCGTCAAATTTTGGCCGTTTCAGCCTGATTTCAGTCAAATTTCAGTTATTCCGGCCTGATTCCAGTCAAATTTCGGTCTTTCTGGCCTGATTCCAGTCAAGTTTCAACCATAGAAGGAAAAATCGGCCAAAATTTGACTGGAATCAGGCCGAAACGGCCGAAATTTAACGAAATCTATACTAACCGCGTAACTCGGCCTGTTATCGATCGGTACAGTCCGATCCCGCTCCGGAACGGCCGATACCGATCCGGAACGGCCGATTTTGCCTTCTATGATTTTAGTCCAGTGTTTTGCAGCTGGTATTATATAAAAAAAAAATTTGCCCAAAATTACAGTCGATTAATTTTCTCGCTCTCCTCTGTGAAATGCAAGCTGGGAAAATAAAAAGTGGATCATAACACATTAGTAGTCTGAGGAAGGAACAAATGGCAGGTCAGATCAATTATAAGTACAATATTCAAAACAGCCAATTAAACAATTAAACGTGGCGCCAAAAGGGAAACCGGGATGAGATATGGTGGGATAAAAGTTTAGAATGAAATATAATTTCATAATTATTTTGAAGTACAATCATACTTCTACAGTTTTTTGTGTTTAAAAGAATAATTTTAGAGGCACACTTTACAAAATATTAGAGTCAAGGAGTTCCTTCTACCTATACATGGCTTTGCTACTGCATATTCCAAATTTGGTAAGAAAAAAGATAACAAATCAAATAGCAGTTTGATTTCAATATCACTCTTTGAGTCCATTGCATTTGCATTATTATTCATGATCTTATTTTTTTATTTTTTTATTTTTTTTGCAGGAGTACGGCTTACATTACTTCCACTATCAATTTTTGTGTTCCTTCTTCACATGTACAAGCGAGTTTCTCTATCAATCAACTCTGTTGAAAAGTTTCTGCGAAAACATGAGATGCTGTCTGTTAGACGCTATGATTTCGTAGAGATTGCTATAATGACAAACCACTTCAGAGAAAAGCTTGGACAGGGTGGCTTTGGATCAGTTTATAAAGGTAAACTCTTTAGTGGTTGTGAGGTTGCTGTCAAAATATTGACCAATTCATTGGGTGATGGAAATGATTTCATCAGCGAAGTGGCAACACTCGGTAGGATTCACCACGTGAACATAGTGCGTCTTATTGGGTTTTGTTCGGAGGACTCAAAGCGGGCACTTGTGTATCCTTACATGCCAAAGGGCTCACTTGACAAGTATATTTTCTCTTCAAGTAACAATTCTTTTGCAATAGAGCAAAGAAGAGAGATAGCCCTAGGCATTGGGCGAGGCATCGACTACCTTCATCGCGGGTGTCAGATGCAGATATTACACTTCGACATAAAGCCTCACAATATCTTATTGGATCATGACCTGACCCCAAAAATTGCAGACTTTGGGCTTGCCAAATTATACTCGAAAGAATACAACTTAGTGACACTCAGCACGGCACGGGGTACAATAGGGTATATAGCTCCTGAGCTAATATCAAGAGCCTTTGGTGTGATATCATACAAGGCAGATGTTTATAGTTTTGGGATGCTACTGATGGAGATGGCGAGTGGAAGAAGAAACGTCAATAATCATGCAGAGAGTTCGAGCCAAGTCTATTATCCGTCATGGATCTATGACCAACTCAAACTTGCAAATGAGACAGATAATAATAACTTGAACAATAATGTTGCACAATTTGGAGAAATAGAAGGAATCCTATATAAGGTTGCCTTGTGGTGCATTCAAATGAGGCCGTCTAATCGCCCCTCCATGAGCAGAGTCATAGAGATGTTGCAGAGTGATGCCGATAGCTTGGAGATGCCCCCGAGACCTTTCACGACAGGCTCGCCAGACGAGGTCTCCGTGAGATGCTCTCAAATCGATTCATGTAGCATGGAGCTGTCA
Organism: Carex parvula; assembly: GCA_025461045.1. Lineage (NCBI taxonomy): Eukaryota > Viridiplantae > Streptophyta > Magnoliopsida > Poales > Cyperaceae > Carex > Carex parvula. Next base: position 86,940 of record JAJGRW010000475.1, read on the forward strand.
GAAATTTCAGAGGAAATTAGTTTGCTATAATCACACAAAAAACTTAAATGAACGTGTGTTTCTTTGATGTCAGAGGAATTTAGTATATATATGTATCTAATGTAAGTTGCTTTGCAGCTTTTTAATTAAGATAAGGCAGAGTATAAAAATTTAGAGTATTGTGTTACATTATTGTTTTATAAAGCTAAAATATTCAAATTTTAGTAGGAATTATTGTAGATATATAGCTAAATTTAAATTTGGGCCATACGCTCATTTATGGACTTATTGTGAAAATTATGAGACATCGTTCATTCATTTCAAAAAGAACTTTTGATCCAATGAAAAATAATAAAGCAACAAAAAAGAAATAAAGCAGTGAAAAAAAAAATTAATAATGTGCAAAAAAATTTCTTCTCCTAAGTATTAAAAGCGGAGAGCGCAATACACGAGTGAGGCTACAAGTGAAAAAATTGGACTTAATGTTAAATCCTTTATATATATAATCTTCACTTGAAATTATACAAATGAACCAAGTACACCTTTTTTTTTTTTTTTTGGAGCAATGGTTGAAAATCAAGCCAACTAACTATTTAATATTCACAAGAGATTTCTTCATTCGGGTTTCGAACCTGCTTACCCCCATAAGCTCTATCATTGCGGCACCGCCAGATTGCAGAATTCATATCACCCCCTGGTACCGTAATAGGGAATCTTTTACAATTACTTGATCTGGACTGTTCTTTTTAACTTGGCACGAATCTCAAACCGGCTGGGAGTTAATGTCAAACCGTAAAGTGAAGGGAATCTTTTACGGTACCGGGGAGGATATTTGTCCCAGATTGCGACCACTGGTCATATGATAGACTTTTAATCAGTGCCTGGGGGTTGGCCTGCAAATCCTCCCATAGCTTATCGGAACTAAATAAGTATATATATAAACTGGAATGATATAAAAAAAGCTGGCCGGTTTATTCAGAAAACCTTTGAAGTTTGAACCACCCATAACCCGGTTTTTGTATTAAATTATTCTGAACTACTCACGAGTCACGACCCATTAGCTGATAGATGATTTTCCGTGGACAATTTTGTGCAGTCTTTCGTGTTTCTGCAATGTATTTTTTTAAACAATTATTGTCACACATTATTTTTTTTAAATCTTATTAGAGTTTCTACATCCTGATATTATTCGAGTTTCTAATATGATGTGGTATTTTCTAATTTAGTTTCAGAAATATGGGAGAGTTTCTTATTTAGAACTATGCAGTAAAGTTTTTTTCTTAAGAAACTGTTTATAAACTCTATGTTGGCCAAATAATTGGTTCAAATTATTTCTCTTTTTTAATTTGTTGCTGACGTGGCTTAATAGAAACTCTAAAATTAATTTTAGGAATGTAAGAGTTAGAAACTCTAAAATTAATTTAAAATTAATTTCTAAAAAGTGGTTAACAGTTATTTAAAAACTCATTTGAGTTGCTGGGATGTAAATGCTCTTAATTTTAAATTCCTGGCCCAATAAATTTTAAAATTATCTTTAGGCCCATCATAATATTTTTGTTTATATTTTATTTTTTTGGAATTTTCATGATGTGAACCAACAGGCACGATGTCAGCCTAGTTATCAAAGGTTAATATTTTCACTTGAGAGTAGGTCCGATGCCCATCGGACCTACTCTGGTTCGACGGGTTTAATCACCGTCGATTGGCTTTAAGATTCGTGCGAAACGCTTTAAATTTCGTGCGTGTCTATTTCAATTGTCGTGTGCACAAATCTTAAATTAGATCGGATGGTCATCATGCTCGTTGAACCTAAAAGTAGGTCCGATGGGCATCGGAGCTACTCCGTTCTCTAATATTTTTGCTTTAAACGGCATATATATACATCCAGCCCAGATTACAAGCGTGATAATATTTGTGTATTATGAATTCTTCAATGTCCATAAACACATTATTTGTCAAAATCAAGTTGATGTGTTCAATCCATTATTTGTCAAATAAACTGCTTTTAATGAACCTCTAACACATCTTTCTTTTATGTAATCATATGCATATTATTTATTAATGAGTTCAAATCCAAATTAAATTATGAAAATAAATAAAAAATTTATAAAGTTTATGATAGACTGTAAAACTAAGTTTGAATAACTTAATATAAATTATACAGGGATAAGTTCTGATATTTGCAGCCCCATGTCTCCTCTTAAATTTCATTTATGATTTCATTTCATCTCCGTGCAAGAGAGGATAAGAAATGATTGCTCATTTATTTTCTCATCTTACAAATTAAAAGCAAAAGCTGCTTCGGATGCTAACAACTTGAGTACAAAATTTGGACTCTTATTTTATCTTAAAAAAAAAAATTGTCACATAGTATATCACAGTGGAGATTCAACAACCAAATTTCATTTAAAACTGCATTTGAACCATCATCCGTCATTTTTCTGCCTCTACCATGCCTCTAATTTAGAAATAAAATAACTTAAAATTTAAAACTTACATGTCAAAATAAAACCGTTAAATGTGATATGTACTATTTTCTTTATACACACGCAAAAAATCATGACATTTCGATTTTATTGTGATTAGTATCAAAAGCTTGCGAAAATATACCGTTGTGGGTAAATTATGGACGTTGATTTTTCACCTTATCGATTCATATAAAATCAAAATAAAAAAATAATGATTTTTTATGTGCATGTAGAGATAACGTATAGATCACATCTAACGGTTTTATTTTAATATTTAATTTTTAAAAATTTTGTTACTAAAAAATTAAAAGTAGAAGCATGATGGATGCAAAAAAATGAGGCATTTGAAGAAATTTTACAAAAAAACGTTGGGAGTCTAATATATTCTAAAAATATATATATTGGTGAAGTGATGGAGTGAATCATTTTTTTAAATATAAAATTGACCTTGTCTTTACACTATCTTTTTAATCTAATGGATATTTTCATTAAGAGAGAAATTGAGTATATAAATCCAGAAAACTAGAAATACAAATATTACAATAGAATTTTCCTTTAAAAGTGACATACTTCAATCTGTATTTATTAAAGTTGTACCTTAAAAAATAGCATATAACCCAGAAATATATTTTATATTTATATTTATATATATATATATAGAGAGAGAGAGAGAGAGAGTGGCTAAGGTCAAAGTGGTATGACCAAGGCCTTGGTGCTACTAATTAGTTTTTGCGATTTTAAAGTTCAAATAGTCGATTCAAACCGTTAGATGTTCAATTTATATTAAAATCTGCTTGGAGACCAAATTTGACATTTTTTGGAATTTTTTTATTATTTCTTAAGCCACTTTGAAATTGCAAATCCGGGTAAACAGTAAAACAGTGCAACCAAATTCTGGACCATGTGATCAGCAATTTTCAAAGTGGCTTAAAAAATAGTAAAAAAATTCCAAAAAATGTAAAATTTGGTCTCCAAGCAGATTTTAATATAGAGATCACATCTAACGGTTTAGATTGACCGTTTGGACTTTTAAAATCTAAAAACGACTTGGTAGCACCAAAGGCCTTGGTCATATCACTTTGATCTTAGCCACTCTATATATATATATATATAGAGAGAGAGAGAGAGAGAGAGTGGCTAATATACAAACGTTTGTTCCTGACTCCAGGAACAAACGGTTCGGTTCTCCAATTTTCAAAGTCCAAACAGTCGATCCAAACCGTTAGATATTCAATCTATATTAAAATGTGCTTGGTGACCAAATTTTACATTTTTGGAATTTTTTTACTATTTATTAAGCTGGTTTAAAAACCGTTGTTTTTCAATGCTGCAAAAATTTAATAAAAATAGCAGTTTTCAAACCATCTTAATAAATAGTAAAAAATTCCAATAAATGTAAAATTTGGTCTGCAAGTACATTTTAATATAGATTGAATATCTAACGGTTTGGATCGGCTGTTTGGACTTTGAAAATTAAAGAACCGAACCATTTGTTCATGAGTCAAGGAACAAACGTTTGTATATTAGCCCCCCTCCCCCCCCCCCCCTCTCTCTATATATATATATATATATAGGAATTGGCTAGCGTGCTACGCGTAGCTAACTCAAAAATCTGCGACGGTATTTTCCATCGTCGGATTGCTTTAAAATTCGTGCATACGATGGAGCGCTGATTCAAGTTAAACAGACGGAAAAATTGAAATCGCGCTGTGTCTCTCTCCGTTAATGTTCATCTAAGCCTTCTCCTCTCCCTCCTCTCCCGACCAAATCATTTCGCCAACCCTCGCTAGGGTTTTTTCCCGGCCTCCTCTCCGTCGCACCCCTCCTCCCCGCCCGCTCTCCTCTACAATCGCTGCGCCATGCCCTCTCTCCGCTGGTGGTGTTCTCCTCTCGCCTGCTGGCCTCTCTCCGCTGCCATAATCAAAGCTGATTGACGCCAGGCGATTCAGGTAGAGCAGATCGCTGAAAGAGCGAAAATTGGTAGTGAACCAATCAAGTAAATTTGCTTCTTCTTTTTTGTTTTGCCAATCCCAAATTGGTACACTTATTTTGCAGATCAGGAACTAATGATCTAATTTAATTTCAATGGTGATAACCAAAATTAATTAACCTGCCAATGTAAACTTAATCTGCCACTTTAGTATAGAAGGTTTTATTTGGTGATTGTAATATTTAATAGAAAGTAAAGTTTACATTTAAACTTAAACCTGCCAAATGTATAGAAGGTTTTATTTGGTGATTGTAATATTCAATTTTATTCCTAATTTTCTGGCAATTTTAGGATGGAGATGATCAGTACCTGATGAAATTGAAAGAGGCGATGTGGGAGCCACATTTGTTTCGGGTCAGCGTGACCCCAAATGAATACAATGGAGAAAAGAGGCAAAGGATAACTGTAAGAGGCCATGCCCCGGTGGATCCTGCAATTGAATCTAAGTATCTTCTGGAGGAGATTGCGAAGCTTTCTGCTTAAAAATATAATTTAGCAAAATGTGTCATGACTTGGGTTCTAATCTATTGCAAAGTGCTAACATGCCAACTGGTTGGTTATTGGTTTTTGTATCTCTGAGTAGCTTGTGAAAAAATTGTGATGCATCTTTGAGTTTAGCGTTTTAAAATGATCTGTATATTCTGTCAGAATTGACACTTGCCAGTGGTACTTGTCTAGTTGAGTAGTGTTTATCTGCTTTCTTTTATTTCCTCTTATTTTTTCTATAATTTCCACTCCATGCAGTTAATTTCTAACTTTGCAACATCACGTTTTAGTGGAGTACAAAGCACAAATGCATAAGAAGTCTGTTGTAATTCTTTAATTGGTATTTACAGGATTACATTGCCTAACGGTTCAGTAAAGGAGGGTAAAAAGTTGATTACCTCTCCAATGGACATTGCCAAGGAGATTTCCACTGGCTTGGCTGCGAGTGCACTCATAGCTCAAGTGAGCAGCTTATATATTTTAAATCTACAAGTATCAAATTAGCTGTTTTACATTTCTTATTATAGTACATTGTTTTATTTTCTGTGTTCAAAGGTAAATGGAACCTTGTGGGACAAATGTTATATTAAGACAGAAGATAGGTTCTACATATACCTAGAGTATGTTCATCCAGGTTCCATTAACAAGTATGTGCGCCAGCTTATCTGTTGTTCGAAATTTCACACGTCATATCCTCAGTGGACTAGCATATTTGCACAGCAAAAAGATAATGCATAGGTACTTATATTAATTTTTTTTTCCTCTTTGTCAGTCACTTTGTTTAAACCTCCTAAATTCTGCATGTCCTTGATCTCTATTTTTGGTGTGTCTTTTTGGATTTATTGCAGGGATATTAAAGGAGCAAATTTGCTAGTAGATGGAAAAGGGGTTGTAAAGCTGGCTGATTTTGGGATGGCTAAGAGTGTGAGTATTTGTATAATGACCCTGGAAACTGTTGTACTTTTGTATTACTACTTTGGAGATATGCTTGTTTCATGCCATCTATGATCCTTACTTTGATTTTCTCCTTTTGAGCAATTGAGTGAAGCTGCCCCAAATCTTTCGCTAAAGGGGACTCCTTATTGGATGGCACCTGAGGTAAATTTTTTCTCATTTTAATTTCCTATAATTCTGTTGATTTTTTGGTTGTGATAGTCAATTCCTTGTTGATCATGGATGCAGGTGCTGCAGGCAACAATTGTGAAGGATAGTGGGGGTTATGACTTGGCAGTGGATATATGGAGCTTGGGTTGCACCCTTATTGAAATGTTTATGGGTAAACCTCCTTGGAGTGGCCTTGAAGGGGTATGTTATTCTTTTCCACTTTAATTTTACGCATAAAACTACATATTGTTTCTAACAGAAAATTTGGATTTTGTAAATGCGTTGTATATTGAGTTCCCTACTAAGAGTAATGTTGCATTTAAAGCTGTAAATGAACCCGATTGTAGCCTGAGATTGGTTGCTAATTGTTGGTTGCTAACTGTATGCGTTCACGTCTCCTACTCGATTTACTTTTATCAGATGTTTTTAGTTTTTTACAATACTGAAAGAAGGCATCCTTCTTTGTTAGCAAAGGAAATCAGCTTTTCATCAATAAATATGGGAATAAGAAAAAGTAGTGGTCATTGATTTTAATGTCCTTAGCTAATTTCATGATGAAGCTCACAACCCATGTAGGTAGTTGCTCTGCAGTTTTACGAACATGTATTTTGTTCAAGCATTAGTTGAGAATTTATGAGTTTTTTTATTAATTATTTCATTTTCTTATGTTTTTTTTTCCTCCTGGGACAGGATACAACATACAGTCCAAAGGAAAGGAGGCCCTCCAAGAGTGACCCGTGCGTGAAGGGAAACGTGACACACTCGTACCAAAATCACTAGAGCCCTGCGCTTCTCACACCCGACCGCACTTCAATCCTGACATACCTTATAACTTCTCACCTCAGCACCCATCATATGTCCCATCAACAAATACACATACAAATTCAAGTCCTGTGAATGGCATTCACGTCTCTTTTTTGTTTCCTTTTTTTTTTTTTTTTTTGTTCTCTGAGGGAAATCATTCAATAGTAGCAGTTGTGTTGTAACCCCAATATTATTTGTTGCAACTAAATAAATAAAAAAATTAAATGTTCATGCTTGAATTAAAATCAGTGATTGAGGTCTGTGTGTGATATTTGAAATTTGCGGGAAACAGTGTTTAATTCAAGAAGCATCTTTAATTGCAACTATCTCAGGTCTTTGAATTATCCTGTGTATAATTAAATTTATTTCAATGTGACAGCTAGTTGTATGTTTGAATCAGGCTTAACTAAAGGGGAGTGCTATTCTCAGGTGAATTATTACAAAATTAACTGCTCAGAGGAATTATTTCTAAATACCGGTTGTACCTTTCCACTTCCTCTCACTCTTAAATGTCTTAAATAATACAAAAGTTAAATAAAGAAAGGTCCTTCGGAGATAAAAAGAAATATGTTCCAAACTCATATCTCCTTTCTCCCTTCTCGTATCTTTCATATTTCCTTTCTCCCCTTCGTGTATCTCCTTTCTCCTTAACAGCACACACTTAAAATTCAGAAAATTTATACATTCAGAAAATTCATACATAACCTCAAATTCATACATGAGCGGTACCAGATTCATACATAACCTCAAATTCATACACTTATAATAGCACACACTTAAAATTCAGAAAATTCATACATTCATAATAGCACACACTTATAATAGCACACACTTAAAATTCAGAAATATCATACATTCAGAAAATTCAGAAAATTCATACATAACCTCAAATTCATACACTTATAATAGCACACACTTAAAATTCAGAAAATTCATACATTCATACATCATAGCGCACATTAAAAATTCAAATTCATGAAGCACAAGCAATTTATAACTTAACATAGTGCAATGATAATATTGTAATTTAACTAAAAGATCCATAAAAGTCATCTTGTTATATATTAATACATCCAAGCTAATTGAGCAATCTAAGTAATATAACAAAATAAGAGAGCTCTATCAAAATACACAAGTAATTTCTATCTATCAAAATGCACAAGTAATTCCTATTAGCCATATCAAAATGCACAAGTAATTTCTATCTATCAAAATGCACAAGTGATTCAAGTATCATCATCTTCATCTCGTTTTCTCTTTCCATTAGCCATATCTTGTTTGCGCTACAAACACAAAAATTACATTCATATATTCATGTAATAAAAAATAAAAAACAGAAAAATTATACAAGAGGGATGACATGCCTTAGGACAACTTCAAAAATTGTGGCCCCCTTTCTCACTGCAGTAGCTACAAGTGCGTATTTTGGGAGCATCCTTTTCTAACATCGGTTTCAGCCTTTTCGGCTTTCTCTTCCTTCCCTTGCATTGTGACATCGGTGGATCGATGTACTCTTCAGCCGGTAAGGGAATCGAAGTCTGTTGCTCTAAAACCTCTTCTGGTGCACTCCATTTTGAGAGAATCAAAGTCAAAATTTTGTCCTTCAGCTCATCAAGACTAACATCCGCACATTTGAATGCTTCTACAGATTTTGTAGCCAAATTCACAAGTTGTACCACTTTGGGGTATAAAGTAGCATGCCGCATAGATTGCAACTCGGTTGATTCTCCCATACCCGTACTCCTTTCACGGATTGACCTTTTCACACTTTTATTAGCTCCTTTGGTCCAGCGCTTAAGAACGTATTTGCAAGGTAAGTGTTCCATCCCGACATGTTGCATCACTTTGATGGCATGCGCACATAAGATCCCAGTAAATTCGAAACCTTTGCAACTACATAACACGGTCTCATCAGCCATATCTATGCCAACTTTATGGATTTCAGGGACCCAATTTGGAAATAAAGGGTGTTTTCTGATGTTGACCTCATAATATCTGTTTTGCTCAACCTCCACAACAGAACCATTACTACTATCTTTCAACATCTCCTTAAATAAAGAAAATATTTTCTTAGTATAAACCTCACGTGCATCAACCTCCATTCCATTCAAAGACCATAGCTGAGGAGTTTCATTAATTGTTCGGCAATCCTCGTCACTCTCTCTTTGCCATATCCCCTCTACCAACTTCTCAAGTTGTAAGACAAACCGATATATAGAAGTATGGTTATCCACTAACAACTTCATGACATTATTCATTCCTTCACTTCTTTGAGTTGTGGACATTTGAGCAAAAAAGGTACCGCGAAAGTAGGCAGGAACCCATTCCTCTCGTTTCTCAAACATTGTTTTGAGATGACTATTATCTTCCAATTTATACTGTTCTAACATCTTGTTCCAGGATCTTTCGAAATTAGCGACTGTCAAGCTTCGGTTGATAACAGCTTTCAACTCCTCTTGAAAACCAACCTTGCTGCCATAGTAAACCAACAATTGATCCCTAGCATTCTTCATTATGTGCCATTGGCAACATCTATGGACTATACTAGGAAACACTACTTGTATGGCAGCTTTCATAGAGGGGCATTGATCGGTGATTATTGCCTTTGGTGCCTTGTTGAACATTGCTTGCATCCAAGTACTGAACAGCCATTTGAAATTTGTGGCCTGCTCATTTCTAAGAAGACATGCGCCGAAAACAATGCTTTGCCAATGGTGGTTGACTCCGATGAAAAGTCCCAGTGGCATGCAATATTTATTAGTGTTGTATGTTGTATCAAATGTCACCACATCTCCAAACTCGGCATATGCTCGCCTCGCTCTACCATCAATCCAAACAATGTTCTTTACAACACCATCGCTATCCGGCTCTATGGCAAAGAAAAACTCCGAGTCCTCCTCTTGCTTTTTATTAAAATGAACCAAGGTTGTTTCCACATCTATACCCACCAACCTCCTGTTTTCCTCAATTATTTGATTATTGACATCCTTTTTTGAAAATCGAAGTTTATCAATCCCACCAGCATTTTCTCCTAAGTAATGCCAAATTTGTGAGGCTGACACATTCGATGCTCGCATCTGTCTTATAATTGCCTTCTCCTCCAAGGTCATGCCTTTTAGGGATCTCAGATTTCTTCTTTTTGATGGGCTAGCAATCAAAACATGATTATGTATGGCATTTAATTTGGTCACTTTCCAATCTCCATTTTTTAATCGTCTAAACCTAATGAAAGCCATACAACCACTCCTTCCATTTGGAATTTCCTTTTGAGGTGTTCCCATGTTGTCCGCTTGCTTCTGTCGATCTGACAACCCTTGTTTTGAGCACACCATCCTAATTGAAGAAATCCCAACTTTTGTCTTGCCACTAGTATGTACTCGGACACTAAATCCGAGTCTACTACCATATGAGTTGTAAAACTTCTTACCCTCAATTTCACTAGCGAACTCCATGCCGACAAAAGGTTCGACATTCTCACCGCCTCCAACATCCTCTTCTTCCCATTCATCACCTATAACATCATCTTCCTCAATCTCTTCCTCCCTTTCATCACTCATAACATCCTCTTCATTGATGGTACCATCTCCAAACTCGTCTTCCTCAAACTCATCAAGTCCAAACTCACCTTCCTCCAAAATAGCCATCGAAAGCTCATCTTTCTCGTTCCTCATGTTACCTTAATGTTCCTCATGTTCCTCATGTTACCTAGTCAAGTAAATACAAAAATAACAAAAATAAGAAAATGATTTGATATACAAAATAGCCATCGAAAGCTCATCTTTCTCACCTGGTTTAACTCTCATAAATCAACGGTTTCCCCATGCTTCTTTGTCGATTTCTACAAAATCTTAATTCTTATTGAATTATGAAATACTGAAGAGCCACAGATTGTGCTCTGAGAAGCCACCAGTTTAGGATCCTGCATGTAACAAACAACAATTGTTAGGAAATTATTTAGAAAGAACATTCAGAGAGATAAATCTTAAGAAAGGGTGCCTAGTGAAGAAAAAAAAAAGGTACTATATTGCAGCATCAAACCAAACTGTAATGTAATAGGTGATGGTACTGCTCTAATGGTATGTGTATTTTCATAATCTTCAAGGCTGGAATTAAAAGAAGAAAAAATCAAGGAAAAGTAGGAGGAACAAGATCCGACTGAAATCATCATGATTGGGTCTGGTACAGCCATAATTGGTCTCATATTGAGATATGGTAGACTGGTAGTATTACTCTTCTTAGAGTACTTCAGTTTTAGTTAATGTGAAAATTTCAGGAATTTAATTAATAACACCAAAATTGCAAAAGTGGAGTTAAGATTGACAAAAAAAATAAACTACCTGATATTAGGTAAGATCTGATAAAAGCGCCAAAATTATGTAAAAGCATGTCCCTAAGGCACTTTTTCAGAATTTACCAAATTTAGCAATAGTAGAAGGTTATGGAATTGAGCTGATTTAAGTACCTACCAGAAACCGAGGATTAAACAGCATAATTGCTAGTTTAATCAGAGTGATTCATAACTTGTGATATTTCAACGCACGGGAACCCTAAATTGTAGGAAACATCAACGAAATAATTCCACGAACGAACCTTTGAATGGGTTTTACGTCGCAAAGACAAATCTCGTTCCCTAAATCTCCCCGCTTGACAAAAGACCGAGAGGGCAACGCGCGAGAGGAGAACAACACCAGTGAGCGGGCGGGAGAGAGGACTGCTCGTGAGTGGAGGAAAAGAGGCAGTGATTGTGGAGGAGAGCGGGCGGGGAGGAGGGGTGCGACGGGAGGGCGATGGAGAGGAGGCGGGAGAAATCCCCAGTGAGGGTTAGGGAAATTTCAAAGCAATTCGATTTGAAGACATAACAGAGAGAGCGATTTCAATTTTTCCGTCTGTTTAACTTGAATCAGCGCTCCATCGTATGCACGAATTTTAAAGTAATCCGACGATGGAAAATACCGTCGCAGATTTTTGAGTTAGCTACGCGTAGCACGCTAGCCAATTCCTATATATATATATATATATATATATATATATATATATATATATATATATATAATTTATAAAGTTACTTAAATCACAGAAATTATTCGACCGGGTGGGACCCACATGAGGAAGTAGGAACCAGATCTTATTCCCAAATTAAATGATTAATAAATAAGAGCACTATTACACCAGCCAGCTGGTGCACCACCCCTTATTTGTTCATGCCCCTATGATCAATTATTAATTAGGAATACTATTTGTATCATTCTTTTAATAGCCCCTCAAGTTAGATATGATGATAAAACCATAACTATACATGGTAGAGATTTAAGATTAAATTTTTGCAGGATTTGGATTGGAAATTTTGATTAAACAAAATGGTAAGGATGGGTTTTAATTTGTGTGCTTAAGGCCCTTTTATTACAAAAAAAAATTCCATATATTAATCAATAAAGTACTTGCATTTAATTTTGTTGAAATTTATATGTTTTAGATTTGGGTTATTTTGAAAGATTTCCGACCAAATTTGTACTTTGGTACGATTTCATATACATGTGACATACTTGAATTAAAACTAATTAATTGAAAATAAATGCAACATAAAAAATTATATAAAAAATTCAATGAATAATTGCATAATATAGGAATTAATTCCTTATATTAAATTAGGCATAACAAGTTAAATATTTTTCAGTCGTATGTTTAAATTTAACAATAATTAATAATTAATTGATGATTTGATATACTTTAGAAGTTTTGAAACTCAGTTGAAATATTATTATTTCATATAATATTTGATGAGAAAAATGAATTTTTTAATTTTTAACCTTCAAAATTAAAGCCATCACCTCATATAAAAGCTATGTTCCATTCCCATGCAACTATAGTCTACACATCTCTTTATTCTCATTCACTACTATAAATACCATATAACCTCTAAATAACACCATTCAATCTAAACCATTACAACACCTCCCTCCTCTCTCTCTCTCTCTCTCTCTCTCTCACACACACACACTTTCTCTCTCTAAATCAAACAAAAAAAGAAGAAGAAGAAGAAGGCATGGCAGGTGTGTGGGTGTTCAAAAATGGCATTGTGAGACTAGTCGAGAGCTCGAAGCGCAAAGGTTTGCTCTACATGCCGACAAATGAGGTGATCAACTCGTACTCTTCTCTAGAAAACAAGCTTCTAAGGCTCGGTTGGGAGAGATACGATTGCGAACATTCCGGATTCTTACAATTTCACAAGAGCACCTCGGTCGATCTCATCTCACTTCCGAGGAATTTCAACCAATTCCGATCGGTTCATATGTACGACATCGTGGTGAAAAATCGAGAGAGCTTTCGTGTCATCGATTTATGAAGATCGACGATTTAGCTTGATGTGTATTATCTTTAATTTTCAAGTTCTGTTAAATTAATGAAGAGAAGAAACAATAAAACTTGTTTAAATTGATCCCTTTTTTTTGTTGTATGTTATTAATTTCCATTAGTAATTTTATTTCTCTGTGCATGTGAATCTTACAAGTATGAAAAGAGGAGCTAGAAATAAATGTAGGGTACTTAACACAAACATGAATATAAATGTCATGACAATTGTAATACGGACATTATTAAATTTCTAGATTAAGTGGGACAATATTGATCTGTCCCGCGAGAGATACTGTCGGTATATTCTCGCAGATATTCTCATTGATAATAAAAAAATACATTTTATCAGTATACTCTCACGGATAGTCACTTTTTATTGAAAATTTTATTATCTAATAATTTTATTTTCATTAGATAAAAACAGTAACATGCATGTTATGGCTTAGATTAAGGGCTCTATTTTCCTTTTCATAAACTCTGGTTGGTGCCGGATTTTATCATTTGAATGTTTTCAAATACTTATGTAAAGATATTCATTATATAAAATAATAAAAATCACATCTAAAATTTTTATATTCTATAACCGTTTGATCAGCATTAGAAGGTTCTGATCTCAAATTTTATAGAAAAAGTGAGACTACATTACTATGCAGAATGTTGATCGGTCTGTACTATGACTTTATATCTACGTTTTCAAGTTCAAATGGTCAATCAAAACCGCTCAATATGATCTTTATATGATATTTAGTAAATGAAGATCAAATTTTACATTTTCCAGAAACTTTTTTACTTTTTTTAGATAGGTAGAAAATCACTTGATTTAAAAATTATGAACCATATATTCGTAAATAGTGATTTTGTATATATCGAAAAATAGTAAGTAATTCTTAAACATGTAAATTTTTAGTCACCAAATATATTTTCATATAAATATAATATTGAGATTTTCCTATTGACCATTTGAACTTTTTTAGTTAAGATTGGAGGTCAAAATTATTTTTCTAGCGCCATGCAGAATCGAATCCAAATTATGTGACACTAGTAACATAAATATGAAGTCATAGTCCAGACTAATCCGCACTATACATAGTATCATAGCATCTAAATATAAAATGTCCCAAATCATATAATTATCTAAAAAAATTAAACTAGGTTAGTAATCTGATTAAATCTAGACCGCAGGATAAGATCAATGTTGTAAAAATGCGGTTTTGTTCATGCATGCGGAAGACCACTGCATACTGCATATGCGGCATGTAATTGCATATGTGGATTTGTCCATTTCTCCAATGCAAAATAATCTTTTGGGATTTTTTCAAATTTGCATGACCGCATATGCGGTCTGCATATTCAAAACTGTATGAACATGATTACATATCAGAATTTGTATGCAAAAAGCCACATATGCAGTCCATGCGGCTGCATTTGAAAACATTGATTATAACTTCACTTTTACGAAGCATAAAACCGATATGAAATCGCCCAAATCATACAATTAACTCTGTTAGTAAGAGATGGGCTGTAGCACAGTTAGCTAGAAGAAATAATCATAAACTATGGTTATTCAAAGGTTGAGAGTTTGAGCTCCACTCATGACTTCAATCTATGCGAAAATTAAAAAAAAAAAAAAAAAACTATGTTAGTAATCTGATTAAATCTGGACCGCTGGATAAGATCAAACGGACAGGAACATTTCTCCACGCGTCAGCCTAGGCTGCTATTCTTTCTAGCGGTCTACAAGTTAATGGTGGACCATGCCTTACATCATTCATATCAACCATCAAAAGTTCAAAACCACGTGGTGCTCCTCGTGATCTACGGGACCCCCCTTAGTCGATTTGTTTCCTCGACAGCGGTCGTGGCACTGCTTTGTGGGACCCACTAAGTCGATGTGTTTGCTCACCAGCGATCCTGGCACTGCTTTGTTGGGACCCACTTAGTCGATTTGTTTCCTCGCCAGCGGTCGTGGCACTTAGTTGACGTCCACGTGTTCTTCTCCAGCGGCTCAGGCACTGGGTGGGTCCCATTAGTTGGGAAAGCTAGTTGTACTATTTATTTTGTTATTATTGCATCACACCGGTTTTAAAACAATTAATTGAAATAAATTATAATTTTTTTCTTTTAAACCGATAATTTATATTTTAAATTAAAATGTTAACTATGTATATTGTTTTATTCGAATTTTTTTCTTAGAAAACATAATAAATAAAAAGAATTTACCAAACCAACTTGATTGGTTTAACGAAACCATAAGAACCGAAATAGCATTTCAGTCCGAATGGATTTTTTACGTACCGAATTGTCATTTCTGTCCAAGATAGTTTCACATATTTTGAAGAAAATCGTGTGGTTGTGGGCTGAAAACTTGTGAAACTATCACGGGCCGAAATGGCAATTCGGTACAGAACAAAAAAAAAAGTTCTGACCGAAATGTCATTTTGGTTCTTATGGTTTTTGTAAAAAAAGAAACCAATCAAGTTGGTTTGATAATTTTTTATTTATTTATGGTTTCTAAAAAAAAATCGTTTTATTTAGCACAAATCGGTTACTATATATTAATTCAGACCGGTTCCAGAAAATAAATATTCAAATAAATTACAATTTTTAATATTTAAACGAATAATTATGACTATTAAGTTATATACTTAAATATGTATATTGTTTGAGTCACAATGCACAAACTGTTTGAAGACACTTTAATATTGATTTTCGAATTTCTAACCCTTTTACTATTATTATTTTTTCAGTTTTTAACCTTTTATATTAATTTATCTGTTTCAGTATTTTTTTTTAATAGAAAGATTGAGATCTAGCTTACTAACTTATATTAATTGTTCATAAAAGATCTCATCTCCATCTGGGTTTCGAACCCACGACCTGCTGTACAAAGGGTGTTACTTTTGTCATTAGATCAAATGATGATTCTTATCTTCAGTACTAGATCAAGACCTTTTTGAAATAAGGATGAATTATTTTGTTATTAAACTTAATGATAATTATGCTATTATTATTGCATTAAGAATAAATCTACATATGTATGAGATGGGTAGGTCTTGATATAGCCTGAAATTTTTAAAGTTATCATTCTCTAAAAAAAAAATAAACCAAAAAACCACGGAATATAGGTATTTTTAGATCTACCATGGCTGCAGAACACCGGTGCGGCCCCAAATACGCGGGACCGCACAGGCATTCTGCGGCCCCTTCTTTTTTTTTTAACAGAAAAATTATTAATAAAAGAAGAGAAGAGGGGCACAGAAACGAAAGGGTCAAACGGTCAAAGACATTTCTCAACCGTCAAATACGTTCAAAGGTCAAAGGAATTAGAATTTTTCTGCAAAAAAAATAAAAAATGGGGCCGCAAAATGCCTGTGCGGTCAGGACCGCAGCAGTGTTCTACGTTCATGGTAAATTCTGAAATACTCAGATTTCGAGATTTTTTGGTTTATTTTTTTTTTGAGAGAATGGTAACTTTAAAAATTTCGGTGTTATAGCTAAGCATAAATCTATTTAACAATTGACTTGGAATTGGAATTGGAATTTCATCTAACAAAATTATTCGATTTATTGAATAATTTTACAATTTATGAGATAAATTAAAGTATGTGACTTGATATAACTTAAACATTTTTCCTACTAAAATGATATTCCGAATTTTATTTTAAATATATGCATTAGTTCAAAATACACACGTGAAGAAAATATATAATTGATTGGTGGGCCCCATTGACAGGCATGGCTGTCATACTTCCCTGATTTTATTCTCCTACTGGAAAGATATGGAAAGCATCATTTTATGCTGTAAGTGGGACCTACTGGAAAGATATGGAAAGGAGACATGGTGGAGAGTAGACATGTGAAGTGTGAATAATTTTGGCATTAATTTGTCAAAATGTTCATTTTTACCCTTTTTAAATGCCACATTAGATTCCAAAGCACCATTTTTTCACCAAAATGATGCTTTGCAATTTACATTTGGTGTGAAAATGGTGTGAAAATGATGTTATTCAGATTAGTAAAAATGTTGTTTGGATCTTACATTTGAAATAATGAATAGCTGTAACCAAGAAAAAAAAGTGTTAACAATGTACTCATTAAGAGGAAAGATAAACAAGTGGGGTCTCAGACGAATTGTCACGACATGGAAATAACATAAGTAGTGTCAACTTTGTCATTTCGAAACTGTGTTGGTGAAAATCTGAAAAGGAAACATTTATTCTCTCTTCACATTTATGAATAATAGTTATTCTAACATTTACAATGAATAAAGAATAACAACTGTTCTAGTTATTCCGAATAATAAAAATATTGTGTGTATACACACTGCTATTCTGAATAGCCCTATTTTAACCAGTTACATGACGAATAATCTGAATTTCATAATTATTACCACTATATTATTGTAGGAATGGAGAAAAACAACTTGATGTGCAACTTGGAGCATGTTGCAAAATTGGATCATATCTTCAATTTGCTAAGGATTCAATGTTGTTTTTAATGCTAAATATTTGTCAAATACGCAAAGATAAGGGCATTTCATTATTTTAATTCAAAATTGATCTAAAATATCATAGATCATAATATGGGTTAAAATAGGAGAGGAGGTGCCTCGCCTAATTCTCTGTTTTTTGGAAGAAAAAAAATTAAACTAACAGTTTTATAAAATACTTAATAAACAGTAAAAAATTCAAAAAAAATGTAAAATTTTATCTCCAAGCACAATATAGATACCATGTTGAATGGTTTGGATTGACTGTTTGGACTTTTAAAATTGCAAAACTGAATTGTTGTAAGATGTTGTAACTTACAAATGTTATAAGTATATCCCTCCTCATATAATATTGATGTATATTTATCTGGTTTTGGAATTTTTTTTTTTTTTGCCATAGCCGGATTTTACTTAAATCGCAATATATCACTATTTCAAAATATTAGCAAAATTATCTCTAAAATATAATCATGCATTTTTAGATGTATTAATCTATAAAGTGTTAATTGCTCACTTGCTCATCAAAACTTCTAAATGTTCCAATTTTTCCATTAAAACACCAAAATATTCTATTAAATCTACATATATAATGTAGTCTTTTTTTAACTAAATTTCCCATACATCCACTTTTATCAGTTAATATATTGTAAGTCATATTTTATCTAAATTGACCAACTTACCCTTTCTCTTATATGGAGGATTCCGTATGTACAAGTTTTCCATTTCGATTTATTTTCAAAACTACTTCAAAATTAATAGTTGCATTTAAAATGGGTAAATGGGTCAGTTCAAGTTTTTTAAAAATAGATTAAATGAACACAAGGATATATTATAAAATAAAAAAAAGTTTTGTTGGGATAAGATATTTTCCGACATTTTTATTAATATCCAAAGTTAATTACAAATTAATAAATATATCCAGAATCAAGATGGGTATTTCGAAAAATGTCCAAAAAAAGAGAAGAAACCGGTCAGATTCTGGCCGGTTTCTGAGAGAGGAGAAAACCGACCAGAATCTGACCGATTTGAATATTTTTCGGAATATCACTAATTCTGAGTATATTTATTAATTTGTAATTACCTTTGGATATTAATAAAAATGTCGGAGATATTTTGATGAAAACATTGGAACTTTTAAAATAACAGTTGCCTTCTAACAACAGTTTTGGATGCATATATGCATCTAGATTTGATGCACATTTTTGCAATTCTTCTTGTTAAAACGAAAATTAAAATTTCTGCTTGTCACGGATACATAATACTATTTAAGATTTTTGGGTCACTGCATTTATTTGTACTTGTCATTACTAATTACTATTCCGATAGAGGGAGGCGTCACACTCAACTTGGTGTCATTGTACTTGTGATAACAACTCAATGTGTTTTTTGAAAGAAAATTATGTCATATGTCCGGACCTATCACACATGCATCTATACTCTATAGTGAACTCATTTATATTCTCTCTTATCATTAGAACCATCATCCAATTCTTGTAAATTTATGAGACCAGACGCCCCTAAATACTATCATAAATTCATAGTATAAAAATGATATCGTTCCTGCATAAATATATCATCTACTTGAAGAAATAGTAATTAGCAATTGTTACATTTCTATATTTTGCACATCTAATTAAACCCAATTTCAAATGAAATCCGTAATGTTTTTTTTATTATATAGTCTATCAATTCACCACTGAGTGCAAACTGAAAGGAATTTTTTGTAACAGTTACTTGATCCATAAATATTATGAGCAACGCATATACTAGTGACCACAAAACCTAACTTTCCATTTCCTTGTACAGTTTGGTCCAATTTATGCTCACATTTTGGGTCTCATTCCTTGGTCTAGCCCATTATACTTTTCAAAAGTTCCATTTTGGAAATTTCATTCCACACTAGAGAAAAGGAATTTTGTTATCAAGCTGCTTGATTTTGAACTTGTTGAGAGTTGAATCCATCTCCACACAAACAGAACTAAAACTGAAAGTTTAAGCTAATCAAACCTCTGTAACTGTTCAATCAAGATAGTCATAACTCATAACACCCCACAAAATACTACTTCCAAATGCAACAATTTTTAGTACCAACTAAAAGCTGATTAATTAGATCTACTGGTACCCTTTTTGCTGGTATGAAGATGTTACTCTTCCACAAACAATCATTAATAATAGGGGAAATATTAATTTATATAAGTATCCAAAAACTCACTGCAAAAGAACAAAATGCTTGTCACATTAGTTTACTAGAATAATCCACCAACAACAAATAACAAACTCTAAAAATAAAACAGAAATACCAAGTTCGTTCTACCACAGAGAACCACTACAAAATTAAACATTTTAAAAGAACCCGCTACAAAAATTACGCAGCAGCAGTTGGATCAGCCTTAGATGCAGCGAGCCTCTTCCTGGCCTCCTCAATAATACTCAACTTAATACCCTTACCTTTAGGAAGAGAAATCCACGGCTTCGTACCCTTACCAATAGTGAACACATTCCCCAAACGGGTTGCAAATTCATGCCCAGTAGCGTCCTGCACATGGATAGTCTCGAAAGATCCCTTCTGCTTCTCACGGTTCTTGATGACTCCAACCCGACCCGTGTTACGCCCACCCGTTACCATCACAACATTACCCACATCGAATTTGATGAAATCAACGATCTTGAGGGTTTCTAGGTCAAGCTTGATGGTGTCGTTTGCTTTGATAAGCGGATCTGGGTAGCGGATTGTGCGCCCGTCATAGGTGTTCAGGTATGGGATGCCCTTCTTACCAAACTGAACAGACCTCACCTTGCAAAGCTTGAACTGTAAAAAGGGGAGGAGAAATATTAGACCAAGTTCTACTTCTAACAATAAATTTACTTCATTTCACAAACATTTCACAAAATCATTCCTAGTAGCAGTATACACCTGGGTCTCTATCCTCTGAGATATCTCAAATTTTCAGTTTATCTAAAGGGTGGCCAAATTTTTTCAGGTACAATTATTCAGAATGCAAGGGGTCAATATTATTGTGCTTTGCGATTCGTGCAGAAAGGTTTAAAACTGTTTGGATTTTCCACAGGTCAACTCAAGAGTTTGAGAATTCATATACACCTCTGTTATGACCTAAAATGTTCAGGCGACACATCCAATAAGGTAATAAGGTAATATAGAAAAAAAAACCACATGTTATTGCTGCTACAAAGTTTAAAAAAAAAAATTACCTTTGCTTCCTCATCCTTGATAGAGTGGAGACGGAAGCGGCCCTTGGTGTCGTAGAGAAGCCTGAAATTCTCGGTCGTCTTAGGGATCGACACAACATCTGTTTCACAACACAATTCACAGTTCAGATATCAATAAATCAAGAGATAATTATTGTAATTAAACTGAAATAAAGGGTAATATCGGGATGTGCATACGTACCCATGAAACCGGCAGGGTAAGTCTTGTCGGTTCTGACCTTGTTGTCAACCATAACATGGCGTTGCATGAGAATGGCGATCACCTCACGATAAGTCAAAGCATACTTCAACCTGTTCCTTAAGATAAGGATCAGAGGAAGGCACTCTCTCGCCTTGTGGGGCCCAGATGACGGTTTTGGGGCCTATAAAAAATACCAGCATCAGTAAACTCTATTACAAATGGATATTTTGAAGTGGTTATAGAATTTAAGAAATGAACTTACGAATGCACCACCAAGTTTGTCAAGCATCCAATGCTTGGGAGCATTGAGACGCTTCAAGTGCTTCTTCAATCCTCTAGCCTGTATAGCAATTGATGACAAAAATTAGTTATTGTTTGAATCAAGCAAATACTATGTCTTGATTTGTAGAGATTCCAGATACTATAATAGTTGAACAGGTAATTAAGGATTGAATTAACGAGAAATGCTAATTAGTCCTGATTTTCTGGTAACAGATTAGCACAAATTCCTTAAACCTCTGATTATTTTTGAATTTTTTTTACCAAGACCATGATTAGAAATAATGTCAACAGCAATAATCCCACATACACCTTAATTTATACATTTATACAATCTAGCAAAATGTAACATCTATGAAACCTAGCCAGAATACTTCAACCTGCTAGAGAAATTCTCTGCTTTAAAATATCTAGAACAAATCTCTCGCTTATTCAAGGTAAACTAAAAATTTAACCAGCGGGACAGATCAATCCTAGATAATAGAGATTTTCTTGTCAAGCACAAGAAATAACTATAATTATCCTAGAACCATACGAGATCTACCTAATCTAAGACGATGCTCTAACGAAAACAGGCACATGTAATCAATAAAACAAACGATGCAGCTACATCGAACGAAAAGCACAAATCTACCGAGAAAACAGTGGAAAAAACAAAGAATGAAACAAGGAGAAAGATCGAACCATGTTTCACGTCCTGGTTTTCTTTTCTTCTCCCCTCCTCTCTCTCTCTCGCTCTCTATCTCTCACGCGCGCGGCTGGGCAGGAAGGAAGACAAACCCTAGCTGCCCCTTAGGGTTTATAAAGGCAGCGGTAGCTCAAATCCGGCCCAGAAGAGATAAAAGCCCTAAAACAATTAGAGAAAAAAGCCCACAAATCTAAATTCTGTCTGCTTTTGAAGAAAAAAGCCCAACTCGGCTCTGCCTTTTGGAACATCTAAATTCAGCCCGGCTCGAAAAAAATTCATCGTAGCCCATTACCTGCTCAAACTCAAAACTAATTTTATTATTTTTCAGCCATACTGTCCAATTGGACTTAAAAAAATATTAAGTGAAATACACTGAGAACAGGGGATCCAATGAAAAAAAATTAATAGTTCAACAAGTTTGAATTAAAAAAATTAGTGCGCTCAGTACAGAATCTTAAGAATAATTTTGAAGTCAAGCAATAATGATAATAAAAAGATGGTTCATAAGTTGATTTAATGCGTTTATTTTTTATTATTTTTTAATCGCTTGACTTTATATTAAATTAATTTATAAATTTATAAATTTAACATGTAAACGCATCACGTGTGAAGTATATCAGTTTCAACGGTTTGGATGCGTTGTTTGAAGCCAATCAGCCAATCAAGTTAGTTTTATACTCTCAACTTTTCTTTTATCTTTTCTCTCCAGTTTTCAGGTGAAATTTTCAGTTTTTACAGATTTTGTTATTTTTTTTACTCGTATGTATGGATTTGTTGATAATTTTATGTATGCACTTATTGATGCTTTTAGTGTTATTGTTAACTTGTTGAATGACACTTGTTATTACAGCTAATTTGTAACATTTGCTCTGTATAAAATTAACTTGTCCAATTAATCATAGAGCTAATTTGTAACATTCTTTGTTATTGTCAGCAAAAAGACTCACTCATTATTTATTGTATTAAGTTGCTTCTTATTCATACTTTTTTTCCACTCATTTGGATGCCTTTAGCATGATTAATCTAACATGCACAACTTATATATGAAAAAAAATAAAAATTGTGTGACCAAACTTTCTCTCTACTTCAAATAGATAAATAATTTGATATAGCAAACTCTTATGTTGATATCACAAAAATAAAATAAGTCAAATTTATCTTTTTTCTGCCAACAAAATATTAGAGAAAATCAAATGTAATGCCAATGCTATTTACAAAAAAAAGTTAATTTCTATAAAATTTATTTATATATTCAAAACAACAATGATTAAAAAAAAAAGAATAATTATATTACTCCCTATGCGTCTATCCCTGCATCCTCCCCACGTAATCATGTTAAGATATTAACTTCCTTAACTAACTTTCGGTCCCCAAAAACTAACTTCCTTAACTAACTTTCATTTAAACATTTTGGTTCCCGCGATATCATGTATCACTCTTTCCAAATTCAAAATTCAAACTTTCTTTTCTCCCTGCAATTTCTTTTTTCAAAGCTGAGATCATCGAAGGCGATTTTCAGCCGATTCAAAGTGTTTTTTAGACGTGCGGAGGCAGTTTTCAGACGATCTTTCATATTTTCAGGCAATCTCTCATATTTTTCAAGCGGCTTTTGTTTTTTTCAGACGACGTCTCATATTTCCCAGCAATCAGCTATTCGATCTCTCATTTTTTTTCAGGCAATCAGTTATTCGATCTTCATTCGAGGTTAATGTTTCCTTTTCTTCTGTTG
The DNA here is from genome assembly GCA_025461045.1 of Carex parvula. NCBI lineage: Eukaryota > Viridiplantae > Streptophyta > Magnoliopsida > Poales > Cyperaceae > Carex > Carex parvula. Next base: position 110,716 of record JAJGRW010000475.1, read on the forward strand.
CATTGTATCTAATATAAATTGTGTCGATCTTATTTAGGATTTTTGAGATGTTTTTGTTATTTTGATTTGAGAAGACGATATAATTTTCTATTTTTCTGTGAATTCAACCAATTGAGAATGGATACTTGATTGACCTAGTATTAATACTAGATTTGAATGTGTATGTTCATATTTGTATGAACATTGTATTAATAATTTTATTGTGTGACAAATAAATAGTTTATAGATCTGGTATGAATTTGATCGTGTGAGAAAATAATAGTTTATAGATATGGTATTAATACTTGACAATACTTGTACGATTTCTATTGTATTAATTGGATTTTAAATTTTTTTGATGTTTAATTACTCTTTTTTGTTTTCACAGGGATGAATACTTCATTATCTATGTGTGAATATCTAGTTGTATAAGTCCTACATCAAGTCTGCTATTACAATTTTCTTTCAGGTAATATATTCCTTTTTTTATAGTTGATCATTTTGTTGCTCGATATACATACTTGACTTGATTTATATGAATACTAATGTTACAATTTGTTTCAGTGTCTATGTTTATTTTGATAAATTAATATTAATTATGCTATTTACATTTTTGGAACTAGGTGTTAATACTTGACAATATTAGATATAATACAATAAACATATGATTATATCTATTTTTTTGTTGAATACTAGGATGGATATTGATCTGAACGAGTATTCGGGACATGAATTATGCATACAAGATTATGGTTAAGAATTAGATGAGGTTAATATGTATCATTTTTTTAAAGAAGTCCATCGTACAAATGAAAGAATTAATGATGACGTGGGTATGAGGGAGCTAACATATGACTGGGATTTGAACATGGAATATGTTGACACTGAAGTAGATGTTTTAGAACATGAAATAGTCCCTTTTCAAGGGGTATAATTTGAAAATGCAGAAGTTGAGGTTCATGGTGAGGGAGATGTAGAAGGTGAAGTTGATGATATGGATGATGAAGATCATTAATTAAGTCCATCCTATGTTGGTGATGAATTTCATTGTATTGAAGAGGCATACTAATATTACATATTGTTTGCCAAGAAATGTGGATTTGGTGTTTTGAAAAGGACACGCTACAAGAAGAGGGTACTAACGAATTTCACCATTACACGTTTGCATGTGCTAAGTGCAGACCAGCAAAAACACATATTGATGAATGTGTTCCTCAGAAAAAAAGGGGAGTTGTAGGGACAGGTTGTAAGGCATGTATTAAGTTGATAATTTTCATAATTGTCATAGACAATACTTATCCCTGTAACAAAAAGTATTCATCTATGTATACCAAGAAAGTATCATGAAGTTGATGTAATATCCTAAAGATTAATTGTTACAATTTTTTATCCTGAAATTTATGTAATATCCTGAAGTTTTTAAATGTTTATATCTGTCCAAAATAATATTTATCCCTTTAGCGGAAGTTTATTCCAACACTTGTTTTAATTTTTTCAACTTAAATGTAAATAATTTCATCCTGAACTATTTAACTGTTGATATTTATCCATGTGCAAGAAATTATTCATCTAATACAAGCAATATGAATTAACAATATATATAAAGAAACAAGCCAAATAAATAAGCAATATATATAAATATCAAAATCTAAATCCATCATACACCAGAAATTGAACATAAAAGACAAATCGTACTTAGACATGCATGATATTACATAAATAAACTTGAAATTAGACACTAAATTAACTGAAAACTATTAAATAGAGCATGTCTTTAATAACTTGGCTCTTCTTCGACAGTTTTCCGGCGTGACCTACGGATGTAGGGCTTAGGTGGTGGATGGCCCCTCGGGCTGCAACATGCTGAGACAGAGGTGACCCAACTCAATTCGAATTTTTTAAATGGACTTAGATCTACAGATGGAGGGAGGGGGATGCGCGTTAGGTCTTCTATAGCAATTGGGGGATCCGAATTCCATGTATTAGAGTTGTAAACAATTTTATTTTACTTTGTTTAACTTGATAGCGTTACCAAGTCTTTCAAAAGAAAAAGAAATATTTTGTAAAATTGCACCATATTTGCATTATGACCCAGTCATTTTATTTTAATTTTTGCTTTTTCATCATCTAGTTTCAAGTTAAGATAATATACCAATCAGTCTACTATGCTCTATGCATAGGTTCAATTACGTTTTTTAAGTTATCAAGTTATATAAATTCAAAAAAAAAATTTCAAATTAGAGAGACTAGTAAGGCGGCAACCTAGATTTTAATTACCAAATGTGATAAAATTATGTTTATCATAATCATGAAAATATCAATTTAATTAGTTCATCCTCTTCGAACGCCACAAATTTTCCAAATATATATCTTAATATATCATAAATTAATTCAATTCTACTTGGTTTTACAGACAAATTTATTAAGCCAAAATTCTAGACAATTTTTTATTTATTATTAGACAAATGTTTAGAATATATTTTCTAAATACAAGCATATAAGAATTAAGCACACACCAATGTTTTAAGAATGCGGTTTTATTCATGCACGAAAAAAGTCACTTCATACGGCATATGCGGATATTAAATGAGCTATCAATACCCACGATCAATTCCAATAGAACACTTTAAACAAATATTTTGACCCAATAGGACCCATTAATTGTGAAAATTATTGAAATATGTTGAGCCAATAGGTGTGAAAATTATTCAATAGTATTGGCCCAATAGGCTCTATTATTGGGTCAATAATAGTTATTTATCCTTCAAAATTATAGGACTCCTTCAAAATAAGTGAGAAAAATGATAAATTTTGAAGGAAATTAGAATAATTTTATGGGTAGGCATCAAATTAATACTCAAATTGCACACCACAAAAAACACAGAATAATTTATCCTACCAAGTACAATTGCCCTTCCATCCGGGCCCACTTGTCAGCGCTCTTTTGATAATTTCAATATCTGTCTAATAGGAGTCAACTGGACATGTCCAGTACCGATGCTACTGGAGTACAACAGAACAGAGACCAAGAGCCAAAAAGAATGATTCTTTACAAACTACATCTAGATCTTCTATCTTAGATTTTACTCTCTTCATTGCAGCCTTGATGGGGGTGTTCATGGGGTCCGGTTTAATCGGTTTTAAACCGAACTGAGGGAGTTCGGTTTGAACGGTTAAAAATAGATCTGTTTGGTTCATTTTTTAAAACCAGTTTAGTAGTTCGGTTCCGTGCAGTTAGACCGAGTCAACCAAAATTTTTTAAACCATCACCCGTTCGAACCAAATATTTAGAAAAATTCAAAAAAGATAAGACAGAATGCATATTGTTTGGTTTAGTTTAAAACCGGTTAAACCGAACCTAACAATAATTTTAAATCTATCTTTAAAAAATAAAAAAGTAAAAAAAATATTTTTATGATTAATATCCAATTTCGGTTCAACCGAACAAACCATAATTTACTTCGGTTTGTTCGGTTCGGTTCTTAATTTGCCTATTTTATTTTGGTTTGGACCGAAATTTAAAAACCAAATAGAACTTTAATTTGCATATTTTATTTCAGTTTGAACCAAACTGAATTGATGAATACCCCTATGCCTTGATCGAAGGAAGAAGACTAATAGACCGAAGGAAATATTAAGGAGAACTTTTTTTTTTTATTCCATGGTCATGTAAATTCTAATATGTTATAAAAACTCAATGGACACCTTCATTTAGAACCTAAGGGTATATTGATCAGTATAATTTTACCATAATTAAATAAATATTAAATAATTTAAAAATGATAGAAAAAATAATGTTAAGTTTTTATGAGGATATTAGATATTATGGTATTTTTATGAGTAAATTGTCTATTTTAAAAGTTTATATAGGTATACTATAATGTAATTTGTTTTTTAATTCACCCATCAAAATATTGTCAATAAGCTGAGAAAAAGGGCTTCATTGAACGAAATATTATAATTTAAGGAGTTGAATAAAATAATTCGAGGGCTTAATACAAAATCCTAAAAGAAATATAGAATTTGTAAAAAAATTGTACTCGGCCCATATGGTGATATGAAACAATTACGCAACCAATCTTTTTACGCGGATAGGGGGAATTTCATGTATACCCCTCAAAAACTTCAAAATTACATATTTCCCCCTCTAAAATTCATAATATCATATTTATCCTTCTAAATTCTCAAAACTCACAAATTTACCCAATTAACCCCTCACTGAAATTAATAATATTTAACATTCTCTAAAATATAATTAATCACCTAACTAATTACTCCCCTTCTGTTGGATCACTCAAGTGACCATGACAATGGAGCGAATCTCTCTCTCTCTCTCATCTCATCGCAGCGCACCTGGGCCTACTGCGCCACTCCCTGATCCTCTCTCACCTCGTGCCGCCTCTACCACCCCTCCTCTTGGAACCGAAAAAGGGTTTTGAATCTTTTTCTCTCGGTTGCGAGCTTATTACTTTTGGATTAAACGGGAAGATTGTAGTGATTTGAGAACTTGGGTAATTTGTCTTCTTTTCCTTTTCAGGTTCTGTTCTTGTCCGATTTGGGTTTGGTAACTCAGAAATGAATAATCAAGACTTATTTTGCAATGATATCAGTTGGAAGAGCTTGCTTGACAATTTCAATTGATGAATTTTTTGGTATTTTGATTTTTCCACTCTTTTCCATTAATTGGATCCAAACCCGATAGCCATTACTGGGTTGTTGTACCTCTTACTTGTCTTTGGCGCATGTTCTGAGATGAGATCAATGGATAGAGAAAGAAAGTAAACCACTCAAACTTCTTATTCAATTCTTGTTTGAACCCCCACATCTGTAACGAAAGTTGAAACACAAGAGCTCATTACATGATGTAATTGCTACGTTGCTTTTGGGAGGAAATTTCTAGCTAAGTTCCTAGAACTGTGCTTGCGACAAAGCAATAAGGTTTCTGGAATTTCCAAGGTCTACGAAATACACCATGTGTTGTTCTAGTGAAACATCTTTTCCTATCCTTGCAATTGTTATAAGTGCAAGAGAAGAGGCTAATTAACACAATAACTAGCAATTAGTACAAGACGTCTTTTGAGATAAATTCTTACGTGATTAATTATATTTTGGAGAATGTTAAACATGATTAATTTTAGTTAGTGGTTAATTGGGTAAATTTGTGAGTTTTGAGAATTTAGAAGGGTAAATATGATATTATGAATTTTAGAAGGGGAAATACGTAATTTCAAAGTTTTCGAGGGGTATACATGAAATTCCCCCTAAAATAAACTATATAATATGAGTCGCAGTTTCATAACTTTACTAAACAACTTTTGAGTAAAAATATTTTCTCACTTAGTGCAATAAGCTACGTTGATTTTGTACTACAATTTATTATTTATGGTTTAATAATAAATGTCACACCCCGCAGCCATGAGTAGTGACAGAGCTCCGCCGTAAGCATACAACTCCATGTATGCTTACAAGGCAACTAAAATATAACTCATCATACCACAATAAAAAATAAAACAAGTTTATATATAACAGTCCAAGTACCCAACATCTGGTAAAAGTAGCATATACAAAACGTATCTCATACGCATACCAACCATAGGGTAGGACACAGAGAGCTATACAACAAAAATATATCTACATCTCTAGTCAAATAACCAAAACAACTCCTAAGGTAATATGGTGACCTATACCGAAGGCCTACTACTCACGTGCCTCCCCAGGATGAACCGCACCGAAACCTGTAGAAAGAACCCAAAGGGTGGGGGTGAGAATAATTTCTCAGTGCGAATTTCCACAATTAGGTTATTGGACTTGCAATCAGATTTCATATTCAAAAATAAAATCCAAACAACAGCACATTAACAGTTCTATATCAATACATATATGAATGCGTATGCTTGACAACAATAATCAAATGAATCACAACTTACGGAATTTCCAAAATGGAGCTCAAACAAGTACATATTAGGCTTAACTCATTTAAATAAGGCTGGTAGCACCTACAGATGTCCCACCGAGCTGGACCCTTTATCTGACCCTCATCTGTAGGGTTACTGACACCTACAAATGTTCCACCGAGCTGGACCCTTTATCTGACACCCATCTGCAGTGCTTTGGCTTAACCATTTACTAAAGTCTGGTTCAAAGTCATATAATGAAAATTCATTTTGAAATCATTCGAAATGTCGTAATATTCAATTGACCTTCCAAATGCATTATCACGTAGGATAATGCCCCCGAGCCACAGACGTTACACACTAGTCACTCACAATCACAATCAACAACATTTATATAGTCACCCACCCCTCGTCCCAACCGGTACTGGGAAACCATGAGGGCCATTCACCTAGTGCGCAAAAAGGTTCCTGGGATCAAAGTCAGCTATACAGCTCAACTTTGCAAATTCATTCACATATAATTCATGGTGACTTTCAACCATAATCAAATCACAACAGAACAATTCAATTGACAACCATACGAATATGCAAATCAATCATATTACAACAATTCAGTTTTAAATGGATTGAGTTATGCATATAAATTCACACCATTCCAATTATGCAACAATCAAACATGCAACATGAATTTCAAATTATGCAACAATCAAGCATCCAACATGACAATCGAGAAGAATTTAATTTCTGAAAATGAAACATCAAACAAGTTCAAGATCCCCGCACCTGATTACGGAGAGCGTATCTCGCACCTATGGTTCGGACGTCTCGAAAGGTCCCGCAAAATCTTGCTCAACCGAGCCTACACCTATATTAACATACATTCTCAATTTAACCTTTGTTCGACTATCGACATGCTTACTCGAGTTATATTAGTTTCTTTATACTTTCCTTAACATAATCCATATACCTTTATTACTTAACATCCTAGAATATGCAAAGTTTGACTTTTAGAATTCAAATTGCAGTTCCAAACTATTACTCACGTTATCAACATTTTAAAACTAATATTTCTATGAAATTCCCACTAGAAAAGGCTTATCATACAAACTTTTACATCCTGTCACAAAGAGGTCCCTCTTCAGGGACTGTTTTCTAAACAAGTTTTATTTTCTGTCACAGTTTGGTCCCTGAACCCTGTCAGTCCCGAAATTTTGTATTTACAACCCTGTTATTTACCAGAATCCACTCAGAGCTGTACAAAACACTGGAATTTTACAGATAAGACCCTGGGATGTCGCAGAATAACACAGAACTGTGCAGAATGCTGAAAAATTACAGAATTGACCTTGTAAACTCAGAACCGCATACCAGTATACCAGAAATGTTGGTATCAAAGAATTTAACTCTTATATAACAACATACGCAAAAGAGAGAGCAAAGAAAAGAGATCAACTTGTAGAATTTCACCTCTTATACCTAAAGATTATCTTCTTAACAACAATCAAAATTCATTGTTCAAAATCCCAATTAAATTGGAGGCCGAAATTCAAAGTACCTATTCTTACCCTAATTACTTGATGGTTATCAATTGATTCCCATACCAATTTGATGGTTGAATTTATAAAAGATTAAAGAAATAACTAATCAATTTCTCCAACTACACAAATCCTAAATTAATCAAAACCAAAATAAATTCCAGATTTTTAAAAGAGAGAGAAACTTACCAATTAACACCTCTCTTTGTTTGATTAGACTAGATTAATCACAACTCTTCTCTAATTTTCGGATTTGAACCAAACCCTAGATAGAAAATCAAGATTAAGATGAAATTGAGAAAGGGATTGTCAAATTAGCAACATAGAAACTTAATGGAGATGGATTACTCAAAACCTATACATAAATTTCAGATTCGATCGAAACTCTAAACAAGTGCCATGAATTTCTGATTTTGAGAGAAGATGAGAAGAGGAAAATACCGATTGGAGAGCTAAATAGCTACTAGTAGGGGAGATAGACCACCATTTTCATTCCTTTCGTAAATTTTTCAAGGATTTTAGTGAGATTTTGAGAGAGAAGAGGGGTTTTCTCCTTCTCTTTCTTTGCGCGGCACACACAAGGGGAAGGGACGGACCACAAGGGAGGAAACGTGAAAAGAGAGAGAGAGATTATGTGTAGTGTGGAAATTTGCTAAATAGACCCTCCAATTGTTTGGTTTTAGTAAAAGAAGAAATTATGTAGTGAACTCCACATATTACATATATATATATATGTAATTTAAGTTATAAGATATAAATTCCACGATATAAATTTCAAAATTCGATTAAGTCTAACTGTTTCGAAATTTCAGACTAATATTATAATTGTTTTAATTTTCAACTCCTAGTTCATCAATAAAATTTTCTATTATGTTCTAAACATTGTATTATTTTATTGTTGAAAATTTCTTGACGTAACAATAAATTGTTGCATTAAGTTGCTTCTTATTCATACTTTTTTCCACTTATTTGGATACCTTTAACATGATTAATCTAGCATGCACAACTTATATGTGAAAAAAAATGAAATCCGTGTGATCACCAAGCTTCCCTTACATTTCTAATAGATAAATAATTATATATATATATATATATATATATATATATATATATATATATATATATAGCAAACTCTTATGTTATGTTTATACCATAAACATAAAATGAGTATAAATTGTATAGTTTTGTGACAATAAAATATTAGAGAAAATCAAATATAATGTCATATCATAGTGCGTATAAGCTAGCTTTCCCCTATCGCTCTCTCTCTTTCTCTCTCTACTGCTCTCGTGCGGGCATCGTCAGGGAGAAATGAAAGAGAAACCTATCTACCCGAAGGTAATATAAGGGTTAGGATTTAGGTCTTCTAGTAAACAGATCACAGATCAAATTCGGCCCAACTCAGCTCGACTTTGTTTCAGCTCAATATTTAACCTGGTTCGATGAAAAAACCTATCCTACCTACCCAAACTCAATTCTAATAAGAATATATGATTTATAATAAATTATTGCATTAATTGCTCTTATTTATGAGTTTTTTTTCTATTTATCCTCAAAAGTTTGTTCAGTTTTCTATTTACAATTGTACTCTTTATTATATTTAACAATCAAAATCTACGAAAAATTCATGCAAATTTTACTCTTTTATGAATAATTAGATCAGTGCCAAACAATTAATGAATTTTACAAATTTTAGAATCTTCAAAGAAGGACATAAATGTGCATGGAATTTTGTGTTTTCAAAATTAATTGACATTTCATCCTAAGCATGGGGTATGATGCCGAATATTTTTTTTTTACGAGATGAGATCATTTCCTCAAGTACAAAGCAATTATTTTCAATAATTATATAATAAACACTGGCATGCCTTTAATTTTTTTGTTACCTGTAATTTAATTAATAATGATAGCAAATTATAATTATTTTTCTTCTTTAATTTTGAAATGATAAAGCCGTTTGTGAAGGAAAAAAAGAATTTAAGCGTATTATCAACCGAATAGTTTAAAAATATTTGTATACAAAAATGTTATTTTTTTTTTTTGAATCACCTAGCATCATATTGTCAGTAATCTATAATCCGCTACACAGTGTACATCAAATATACGTAACAAAATTTCGTGTATTATATGAACAATGTCAAATAAGTAGTAGCAATTATTTAAAAAGAATCTATATGAACTCCCTTAATATACAGTGAATAAAGCGTAAATCCTTCTATACCATTTTAGAATCATTAATAAAAAATAACCACAGCAAATAAATATATTTTCTCTACCGAGCTTAAACTATAGGCAACATAAAACAAATAAATTATTTTCTTGAATAGTTATTTACAGAGATGGTAAATAATTTCGGGAATTTTTAATCAATATATATCAAGTTTTTTTGTTATTGTTATAAAGAAAGTGAAATAATCATCTCATACACCTAAGGGGTGTTCATCGGGTCTGGTTTAATCAGTTTTAAAATCGAACCTAAAAGTTTGGTTTAAACGGTTCGGTTTATTTTTTAAAACCGCTTTAATGGTTCAGTTCAGTTTATAACTTTCAAAACCGGTTAAACTAAACCGACCAAAATTTATAAACTTATCTCTAGTTTGAACCAAAAAATAAAAAATAAAAATTACGACATAATGTATATTGTTTGAATCGGTTTAAACAGTTTTAAACCAAACAAAACAAAATTTTAAATCTATGTTTAAAATAATTCAAAAAATTAACAAAAAAATATTTGTATGATTAAAATTATATTTCGTTTCAACCGAACAAACCAAAATTTACTTTGGTTTGTTCGGTTCTTTTCTCATTCTATTTTGATTTGGTTCGGTTTGATTTTTGGAAACCGAATAAAACTTTGATTTGCCTATTTTAATTCGGTTTGACCTAACTGAACCGATGAACACCCCTACATCAAGGATGCTCCATGAGTGTCATATGTTTAAAAAGACAAAAAGCATAGAATTACGCTGCCGTTTTGGCATACTAATATCAAAATTAATTATATTACTTTCGGCGATATTGTCTAATTGAATTGAAATAATTAATTAAGTGACACTAAACTGAGAAGAAGGGTGATACATAATACTAGAAAAATATGAACATTTAAAGGCCCAATACAGAATCCTCAAAATGTATCTCAAATTATCTCTAAATTAGGCGAACAGTCATTTTACAAAGATATAAATTACACAATAAACTATATAATATAAGTTATGGATTTGAAATGACTATCTATAGATCATGTACTAAACTACATTTGAGTAAAAAATATTTTCTAACTTAAGGGAGCAAATTATTGTTCATTGAATTACAATTTAGAATTTCTTGTTTAATTAATAATAAATTGTTGCATTAAGCTGCTTCTTATTCATACTTTTTTCCACTCATTTGAATACCTTTAGCATGATTAATCCAGCATGCATAACTTATATGTGAAAAAAAGAAGTAAAATTCGTGTGACCAATTTTTCTTACACTACTTCAAATAGATGAATTCTTATATATAACAAGCTCTTATATTGATATCACAAGCATAAAATGAGTAGACTAATAGTTTTGTGTCAGTAAAATATTAGAGAAAATCAAACATCAGATTTCAGTTCAAACTCGGCCCAGCTTAATAAAAAAACAATAAAATCTCGTATCAATATTCAGGTCAAATAATTTTTTCTTCTATTTGCAGAAAGATTAACATAGATTGCATGTAGTATATAAGGCTAGGGTTTACAAGGTAGCATTTGACCTTAAATTAATTGTATTATAGACAAACTATAATACAATTAAATCCAAATATACTAAAATCAATAATAACTAGGAGCCATCTGATCATAATCATCGGTACCAAATCTATCCTCTGCCAAGTCAGATCCCAAACAGTGTCATATATAATTCAAATTCCACATGTTGTGTTTAATATTAAATAATAATTTCATCACATGTGTGAAACTGTTTGAAAATATTTTGTAAATATTCTGAGTTGTTTGACTTGTTTTTTTATAATATTTATAAATATATTGATTAATAAAAATAAAAAAGCAAATTGGTTACACACATGCAAAATGGAAGTAATTAGCACTTTTTGTTTTTTTTTCCTACTTCATCAAAATGGTTCCACACATACAATCTCTTTCTTGATTGATTTCAAGTGTTACTTCGACGAATCCACTTTGAGAGTTCATTCCCGACATTACAACATTACATATACTACAAAAAAAAAAAAACCACCTCTTGATTAGTTCTAAATAAAATAAATATCACATCATGTCAAAACTAAAGTAAACTTGTTGTCATGCCTTGCTTATATATTATTTTCATAATCCATTTCCTTAACTTGAACATGTTACTTTACTCTATAAATTACGACATGCTGGTAATTACTTGGCCTCTACATAAACAGCACAAGGACAAGGAGGAAAGTCTTAATTCCTTGTGTCTTTCTTTCTTTAATTACAATTGTAGAAAAACCATCCTAAAAAAAACACTTAAAACATTAAAAAAAATAAGGGGCAGATAGATACATGCACTTACTGCCTCACATTTCACAAAAACACTAAAATATTTCTGTTGGGCTATTGAATTCAATTAAAACACATAAATAAAATTAAAGAATTGATTGCCTGCTTATAAACAAGTATGGAGCATTGTTTTTATGTCATATTTTCTTGGCAAAAAGAAAAAAAAATAAGTCAATTAGTAAGGAGCCACTGGGTATAAAATCTGGTATTAGATAAGATCACTATTAGCTAGTATATATATTTTTCTAAATCTTTGCAGAAGTTGTGAAATCATGAGAGAGAATCAAACTCTCAACTTTTGAGTAACCAACCGTCTTAAAATTATTTTTCTAGCCAACCGTGCTACGTACCTCCTCTTTCTCAGCTAGTATTAGTAGTTGAATTTACTCACGTGAATTGACAATAATTAATTTGCCATATTTTTTGCAACCGCTTTTTTTTTTCTTTTTTTAAACAAGCAAACCACTGGCATCTTCTACCGAAATTTTTTTAAGTACCACCTCAATATCTCAATATTCTCACGTCACTATTGTTTTCTTCAATCTATATAATATGAGTTATGTATTCGTAACTTCTGAAATTACTATGTTATATAGATCATGTACTAAAGTACTTTTGAGTAAAAATAAGTGCAAATCATGCATGATTAAACAACAATTTAGAATTTCTTGTTTAATAATAAAATGTTGCTTTAAGTTGCTTCTTATTCATACTTTTTTCATCTCATGTGAATGCTTTTAGCATGATTAATCTAACTTGTATGAAAAAAGAGTAAAAATTGTGTGACTAAGGCTCCCTTATACTTCAAATATATAAAAAAATTATACACAGTAAGCATGTTGATGCCATAAACATAAAATGTGAGCAAAAGTTATACGGTTTTCGTGCAAACAAAATATTAGAGAAAATCAAATACAACTCAACACATTGTTTCCTTTTGTATATGAATTTTCCATTAGCTCCTTTCCAATCTAATGGTAATTGAAAGCCGATCGTCATGAATTATCTCTAGTTGATTTTTAGACGTGTTAACTTGACTAACCTATTAACCTAATTCATGGATTCTTGTAACATTATGGATAAACTTAACTAGCATTGTAGCTACTCCTTTCTCTCTCTCTTTTTTAAATATTTTCATTTTGAATCAAACGGTATACCTCCTTATATGTGGAACTTAAGTGAGTCATATTGTTCTAATTTATTTTTCTTAATTCTTGACTTTTATCTAATATATTTAATGCTTGAAAAGTTCCATATATTAATATCCAATATCGGTTCAACCGAACAAATCAGAATTTACTTCGGTTTGTTCGGTTCGATTCTTAATTTGCCTATTTTATTTCGGTTTGAACCAAAATTTAAAAACCAAATAGTTTAATTTGCATATTTTATTTCGGTTTGAACTAAACTCACTACAACAAAATGGAGCTTCAGCGACCGGCATCAGCGACCGGGTAAAACGCCGGTCGCAGAAGAAAAAAAAGAATAGATTAAAAAAATTCAAAATGAAGTGCTTTGGCGACGAACCGTTCAGCGACCGGCGCCCACAGCCTTCAGAGACCGATTTGGCCCGGTCACTGAAGGTATCCCTAAATAATCCCCAAATCCCGCCTCCCTGCCAATGCCTCTCCCGCGTTTTAGGTTTAGAGAAGAAAAAAAAGAGCCCCGCTGCCAGCCACCCCCGACCCCGCTGCCGCCTACCCCGGCCACCCCGACCTCTCCTCTCTCTCACTCTCTCTGTCTCTCTCTGTCTCTCATTCTTCTACAAAGAGAGAGAGAAACAATTGAAACCTTAAAGCCCCTTTCTTTGGCGCGCCTCGTATCTGATCACCGATCCATCTGAGCTGGCATTGACCATCTCTGGACCTGGCGCTATTGGTCTCGATTTCAATGATTTCCAGGTACTTATGTTAATTTGTGTGATAAATGTCCTAGAATAATGACTTTTAATCTGGATTGGGAACCGTAGGAAACTAGAAATTGATGTGGTAAAATTTACTTTCAAGTGTGATACCAAGGTGTAACGAACTGTACCGGAATGTACTGGTCTAGTAGCTTAAAGCCCCTTTCTCTTTTTTGGATTTGTTTGTTTATGCTTAGAGTTTAGTTGATTTACAATAAGCAAAGAAAAGTGTGTCAATGAAAGAAGATAATGGTCTAAATGTAGTCTGATTGGATAAAAAGAGAAGAAAATGATAGCCAATCATATTTAGACAAGCCAAAAAGCAATTTCTTACATACATCTGATAGTGTGATGCTACTTTTAAGCTAACTTAGAGCCTCATCTTCTCGGCACAGCATGGTGCTTGCTTGGTGCTTTCGGGTGCCTAGTGATGTTGCTGATTTTGGCGGCCGTGAGGCGAGCCGTTGCTTGGTGCCGGCCGAGTGTTGCCCTATGTTGTGGTTGTTTCTCTTTCTCGGGTAACTGTTAAACCACCTATTTATTTTAAATGCTTGGCTCAGGTTGTTGATTTTCCCGGCCGGCCATATTTCAAATTAGCATTATTTTAGACTTGACTATAGTTTCACCTTTTTTGTTTCATAAATCTTCAACAATAATCAATAATGAACATTTAGATCAGAATATAAAAGGCTGAAAATATTGTTGAAAATAAAAAGATTGGATATACAAGAAATTGGGACCATTTGGTAGAACTTCAGAAAATACTTTTTAGATAGATATAAAATTCTGTTTTCTAGAAGATTATTGACCATGTTACTTATTGGTACTGGTACTGTACCAGTGACATTTAGAGACAAAAAGATACAGAATTCTGTTTTTTAAGAAGATTATTGAATTTTTTTACTATTATTTTAGATAGATCTAAAATTATGTTTTTTAGAAGATTATTGACCATGTTACTTACTGGTACTTGTACTGTACTAGTGACCTTCTGTCTCTGTTGAATTGAACTAATCTTAACAATCTTTTTTTTATTGAAATTGTCTTTTAAATACACAGTGACGGGTTTGAATGCTCACGGTGATAATTGTACTATGCACAACAGATGTGGAATCGGGGAAGGCGCTTACTTTCCATTGTACCTAAGGAGACTAAAAGGTATAATTTCATCAAATTTTAAATGAGGATTGCGGTATTGTTTAGACTAATACTAGTATGATAATGATATTTGGATGATTGACAAGTCTGCATAAGTAATATGAAAATCAGGAAATTTATAATGCATTGGTTTTTAATTGTATGATTTTTTACTAAGGAACTTAATTTTTTGTTATATTTCCACAGTGAATGGGCATATGGTAATTGTTGCTGCTGAAGGAGCTGGCCAGGATTTGATAGCAGATAGTTTGCGCAACACGGATCATGATGCATCAGGAAATTTGCAGAAAAAACATATTATGTTACTTCTCCTTGGCCATGTTTTAGATTTGCATTACACTATAATAGTTGTATTTGGTGAACTATTTGGAATTGTTCATTGGTTTGAAATTTGGTGAACTATTGTATATATCAATGTTTATGTTTAAATTTGATTGTATGTTTATGTTGTATGTTTGCATCTTTCTGATAATTAGCATGTTTGTTTGTTAGCTGTATAATGTTGGGTAAATTGAAATTTTGAAACTTGATTGGGCTTAAATGGTGCAAATTTAAATAATAAAAAAAAATTTTAAAAACCTGACAGAAGACTTTCTGCGACCGGTTTAAGTATCAGCGACCGTTTCTCTTGGTCGCAGATACTTTTTTTGATGTCAGAAAAAAACGACAGCGACCAAAAAAATTTGGTCGCTGAAGAGTATCAGCGACCGGGTGACGTATTATCAGCGACCGGTGATGTCATCAGAAGAGTATCAGCGACAATGATTACAGCGACTGGAATATCAGCGACCAAATTTGATTTTCTGCGACCGGAAATATTATCAGCGACCGGCGCCTATACTATCAGCGACCGGATTTCCGGTCGCAGATGGTCCGGTTTGCTGTAGTGACTGAACTAATGAATGCCCCTATGCCTTGATTGAAGGAAGAAGACTAATAGACCGAAGGAAATATTAAGGAGAACTCCTTTTTTTTTAATTCCATGGTCATGTAAATTCTAATATGTTATAAAAACTCAATGGATACCTTCATTTAGAACCTAGAGGGTATATTGATCAGTATAATTTTTACCATAATTAAATAAATATTAAATAATTTAAATATGATAGAAAAAATAATGTTAAGTTTTTATGAGAATATTAGATATTATGGTATTTTTATGAGTAAATTGTCTATTTTAAAAGTTTATATAGGTATACTATAATGTAATTTTTTTTTTTGAATTCACCCATCAAAATATTGTCAATAAGCTGAGAAAAAGGGCTTCATTGAACGAAATAAAATAATTTAAGGAATTGAATAAAATAATTCAAGGGCTTAATACAAAATCCAAAAAGAAAATATAGAATTTGTAAAAAATTTATACTCGGCCCATATGGTGATATGAAACAATTACGCAACCAATCTTTTTACGCGGATATAAATTATAAAATAAACTATATAATATGAGTCACGGTTTCATAACTTTACTAAACAAATTCTGAGTAAAAATATTTTCTCACTTAGTGCAATAAGTTAGGTTGATTTTGTACTACAATTTATTATTTATGGTTTAATAATAAATGTTGCATTAAGTTGCTTCTTATTCATACTTTTCTCCACTCATTTGGATACCTTTAACATGATTAATCTAGCATGCACAACTTATATGTGAAAAAAAAATGAAATCCGTGTGATCACCAAGCTTCTCTTACATTTCTAATAGATAAATAATTATATATATAGCAAGCTCTTATGTTATGTTGATATCATAAAAATAAAATGAATATAAGTTGTATAGTTTCGTGCCAATAAAATATTAGAGAAAATCAAATATAATATCAGATATTTTACTCAAAAATGAGTATAAGCTTCTCTCTCGCTCTCTCTTTTCACGCGGACACTATTGGAAATATGGAAGAAAATCCTACAGTCTCGATAGTTTATAAATGTTAGGGTTTACAAAACCTTGGGTGATTGGGCTTCATCTCAAACTTGGCCCAACCTGTCTAATTGAAAAAACATTTAAAAAGAGTCCAACTACGTTCGGATTTTGTAACATCTTAGTCTAGATTAAACTTATTCATCCTAATATTCGGCCCGGCTCGAGAAAAAAATCCCTTATCTAATTGTTTGTTCCATTTTAATGGGCTCATGTTAATGCCCACAATCAATGTTGTTAAATGTAGTTTTGTTCATGCATGCAAAAGGCCACTGCATACCGCATATGTGGATTTTCATGCGGACTTATGTATACATATTTTAAAATGAGAATTCAGGTATATATTCATATGCATTCATTTTATACTACAGATATATGTAGTATATGAGAAACTTCACTTAAACATATATATGTAGTATATGTAGAATTCCTCATATGTAGTATATATATATTCATATGGAAGCCCAACGCATGTTTATTACAAATACAAGTATAATAAATAAATGATCAGCAGCTGCTTTAATTCGAAAATGACTAATAGGTCATAAATGCAGTTGCTTTAATTCGAAGTCCTTTGTAGTCATAGCCAATAATGGGCCATAAATTTAGTTGCTCAAATTCTTCGGCCGAAATTAGTAATAAAATAATGTAAACACTAATTAGATTCACGTGAATTTCACCCAGAGCGTCCGTCTGGAGTAACCGGTATAATAACACTTCTTTAGTTCCTAGTTCCAATTCTTAAAAATAAAAGAAAGAAACTTTTTGAGAGCATATAAAAGAAGCTGCATGTACTATGGGACGCTTCACATAACTGGACTTGTGTCGGATGAATATAAAGAATTGGATCCTAGTTTTACTGCATATCCGATCCTATTTTTATTAATGAATGTTTGATCAGAACTTGAAATTAATTTTAATTAATAAAAATAAACATTTGTATGGACTGCATGATATAATGTGGTTTGTATGCGGTATGTATGGACTGCATATGTGGCTGTATATGCAAAACCGCATATATGGGACAACATGAAGATCTTCATACAGTTTCCGACTGCATACGCATATGCGGTCCATGGGGTCGCATTTAACAACACTGCCCACGGTATATCTAATTATTCGAATAAATCTGAAATGGGATAAATTTATCCTTCTTTTCCTACAGATTATTATGAAGTCATTGATTTTTTTTATAAGCACTAGTGTTTGATCATATAAAATGTCTCTCTCAATTCATATTTTAAGAACCCGTACTATAACCACCGTGGCACATGTGACCTGCCCCCATTTCATTAAAAAAAAAAACCCACTGAAATTCAAATTTTACCATATTTCGTTAAACAATAATGCATTTTGGTTCTCAGCATTCGGCAATTATTAATTACCATCAGTTTCATTAGAAACTAAAGATTCAAAATTTAACACTGCACCGGCAACATAAACATAGACAAGCTAATACAATTAAATTAAAAATATACTAAAATCAACAATAAATAAAAGCTAACACAATGCATTTTGTGTGTCTACTACCGAAGTCATTAGAGCATCTACATCCCTGATATTATTAGAGTTTATAGCTGATGTGGCAATTTCTAATTCAGTTTCAGAGATGTGGGAGAGCTTCTTATTTAGAAACTATGCAGTAAAGTTTCTTATTAAGAAACTGTTTATACACTCTATGTTAGCCAAATAATTGGCTCAACTTATTTCTCATTTTTAATTTGTTGCTGACGTGGCTTAATAGAAACTCTAAAATTAATTTCAGGAATGTGAGAGTTAGAAACTTTAGAGACTTTAATTTCTAAAAAGTGATTAATAGTTATTTAGAAACTCATTTGAGTTGCTGGGATGAAGATACTCTTAGATCTCTTTCTTGATTACATGTACTACACAAACAAAACAAAAAACCATCTCTTGATTTGTTCTAAGTAAAATTAATACCACATCATGTCAAAAGTAAACTAAACTTGTTGTCTTTACCTTTCTTACTATTTTCATAATATAATTTCCTAATCTTAAACATGTTACTTTATATAAATTACGACATGCTAGTAATTACTTGGCCTCTACATAAAAAAACAATTTAGATTAATTGGTTCTCATTTGCAAATACAAAAAACAATTTAGATTAATTGTAAAGATAACAAATTGTCAAAAACATGAGAGAGAGGAAAAATCAAAATCCAATGACATATCACTTAATGATATTTCTTTCGGTTAGCTCTCATGCATGAAAGCATATTGCCAAGTCTAATTTTATCAAATATTACCAAGTCTAATGTTTGAAAATAACTTGCATATCTCTTTTGATGCAAGGACACAAACTCTCTACAAAGAGGGATATTGTATATTTTTTTTGTCTATAAAGCAACTAAAATTCATCCCAATTTTCAATTATAAGGCTTATGGTGATGAATATATATACCAAATTTTATATCTTTTCATTTTTTTTTTACTTTTTTCAAGATAAGTACAAAATCGATGTTTTTAGACCATCCAAAAACAATAATTTTGTACCCATCTAAAAAATAGTAATTTTTTTTTCAAAAAATATAAAATTTGGTCTCCAAGTATATTTTAATATGGATATCATGTTGAACGGTTCATATCGACATCTTGAACTTTGAAAATGAAGATATAGGATATAATAAATCACTACAAAAATAGACCACTATCCGCGAGGGTAAAAAGTGACTATTCGCTAGGTACACGTACACCGAGTGCTATTTTTGAGCGTATCGGTAATACCGACAGGAGTTTTCGTGAAGATACTGTCGGCAAAAACTATTTTTACCGTCGCAAATAGTGACACATTTTTATAGTATATGAGACACGATGAGACATTAAAGAAACAAGGAATTTGAACCCTCCTCGTAGAGATGTCAAAACATGAGGATGTTCAATAATGTGGATTGTGCAAAACCGTGAAGTTTAGAATTTAGGCTGAATATAATTATTGAGTTTAGATTTGAAATTAGGCAAACAATCTCTTTATGAAGATATAAATCCTTCTGATTATACAATAAACAATATAATATGAGTTACAGATTCATAACTTTAGTCTGAAATTAATATCTATTGATAATATACTAACTACTTTTTGAGTAAAAAATATTTCTAATTAAAGCGCAAGTTATGTCGAAATGTTGAAATACAATTTATTATTTTCGTTTTAATAATAAATTATTGTATTAACTTGATTCTTATTCATACTTGTTTCCATTCATTTGGATGCCTTTAGCATGATTATTCTAACATGCACACCTTATATATGAAAATAAAAATAAAAATTGTGTGACCAAACTTTCTTTGTACTTCGAATAGATAAATAATTATATATATCAATCTCTTATGTTGATATCACAAAAATAAAATTAGTAAAATTTTGATCGTTTTTTCTGCCAACAAAATATTAGAGAAAATCAAATGTAATGCCAATTCTATTTACAAAGAAAGTTAATTTCTATAAAATTTATTTATATATTCGAAACAAAGCATATTTTTCTTTAGTTAAAAAGTGATTTCTAGTTTTATTTCCTTCTTGATTTGTCAAAAAAATAGTTTTTTAATAAACTTAGTTCGTCTTTTATCCAATTTTATGATCCAATCAGAATCAGTGATACCAAATCCAAAAAGAAACCAAGAAATTTTTAAAATTTTCAAACTCAGTGTAATAGAAAATCCTAAAAAAATATCAGCCAACGAGATCGGCGAAGAAGGTGAAGGATAAGTTACACAATTGTTGGCTTAATCTTGATTTGTGCCTTTTGATATTATGATTGTTATTGTTGCTGCTACTGCTGAATTACAACACAAATGGCTGTGGCAAGGGATGCATCAATCATTGTACTGAAGCCTAACTCTATAAAAAATCAAGAATATCAAGAAATAAGTGAAAAAACATGAAGAATCTCAAGAAATGTGTTGGCACACATGATGATATGAAACAATTATGCAAATAATTAATTACGCAAATATAATTAATCATGATTTTACGATACACTACAAAATATGAGTGACATATTCATAACTTAGTAATAGCTAGAGTATTAATTAGTTAGAGGAATAGATATAAATTATAATTTTAGACTATAATAGAGAATTGTAGAGGCTTATTTCTAGAGTAATGATTTTTTTATATAAGCAGCAATAAGATAGAATATACAGCATAATTTCTAAAATATGTAATAATTCATATGTATATAAATTCATAATTTCTAAGATAGAGAGAAGCAGATATTGAAATTAAATGTTTATATTTTCTTATGATTTTTGTATTATAATTGAAGATATTTATAAATCTTGGACACCTTGTACATTTTCTGTTACAACAGCTTAACATAATTTAGCTAAGTTTTTAATACATTTACTTTTTTTAATAAAAGTTGAAGGTAAAAAATCTAACTATTAAATATTTATAACAAATTATCTCTTCTGAATTGCGAACTTGCAACTTAAGCTTCTAATATATACAATTTTCCAAATATCTTACTCTACCATAAATTAATTATTCAATTGTACTTGGTTTTACCGACAAATTTAAGATTGCAATTGCAATACAAAGTAATTTTTGAATTTCAAATTTAAGATAGCATATTAGTCACCCACTTCATATAAACAAGTACGAGAAAAGTTGGTTCTCATTTGCAAATACAAAAAAAAAAATTAGATTAATTGTAAAGATAACAAATTATCAAAAACTTGAGAGAGAGGAAAAATCAAAATCCAATGACATACATCACATAATGATATTTCTTTCGGTTAGCTCTCATGCATGAAAGTGTATTGTCAAGTCTAATTTTGAGTTTGTACAGATTTTAATGCAGATTCAACGGTTCAGATTCAACTCAAAAGATTCTTTTCTGAGTTAATATAAAGATATGAATTCACCAATATATGCACAACTTCAAATTGGGAATCGAATTTTCTACTCTTTGAAGTCACTGATACGTGGGTCTGGATTGGATTTTGAAACAAAAATATATTTAATATTTAAAAATCAAAATTCACTCTGAACTCAAATGTCAATGACTTTAAAAGCAGATTGATTAAGTTTTAAATTTTGAAGAAATCAATGATAACGTAAGAATTTTGAAATATTAGAACGGTACCTAAAAAAAGTTTCGGCATCTTCTAAGAAATTTTTTATTGGTAGTAATTAATAGAAAAGAAGAGAGACAAATGGTAAGATTACATTAATATTTATATTGGTAGTAAGATCGGTAAGAATTCTACCGATCTTAACTTTTTTTTTAATCTGATGTATAGATGGAGAGAATTCTTATATTTGATTTCTAGTAAAATATGAAAAGTTTTTCAAAAAATAGATGGAATGTTTTTGATATATCTAAATTTTAAGGTACTTTATCTATTTTTGTAAAAAAAAAATTTACTAGAAAAAATTAAAAAGAAAAAAGAAAAAAACTGGTTTAGATCGGTAAAATTCTTACCGATCCAAACTTTTTTATTTTTAAAATCGGTAGAATTCCTACCGATCTTACTACCAATATAAATATTACTGTACTCTTAATGTTTGTCTATATTCTTTTCTATTAATTACTACCAATAAAAAATTTCCATCTTCTAACATTGACATTGATATTGCAACTTTTATTCTACAATTGATTCCACTAAAATTTCAACCAATTACTTTGTTCAAATTGAGCATTTTTCATTGAATCACAGGTCAAAGAAGAAACTTCAAAGAAAGAGTGAGTGTTCAGTCAATTATGGGAGGTAGATGCTAACAGTCACCTTGACTCTCTCTATTGACTTTCTTCTCTCTCTGTCCTATATTGCTTTGGTTCCTTTGTGTTCTCCCCTACCACCTCTCTCTCTCTCTCTCTCTCTCTCGCCAAACCTCGTCTTGGGCATCTCAACTGAATGAGAAAGAAATCGAACCAAAGATGCCACCTTTATTACATTCTGTCGTTCATTTCCTCTCTCCTACTTGTCCGTGTGAAACTCATCAATTCTCATAACCACAGCTGCAATTCAGGCGATTTGAGTTCTCTCCGTAGCTTCTACGATGGTCTCGAATCAAAGGCAGTGCTTGATTGGAGCTTCAACGATTCCTCGTCGGATTGTTGCAACTGGGTTGGTGTCAGGTGCGATTCTCTTAATTCTGTTGTTGGGTCGAGAGTAAGCGGGATTTTTCTCTCGAATAATAGCTTAAAAGGAGTTCTCTATGATTCCTTTACCGGGTTTGATCGACTCAAGTACATTGATCTCTCTAACAATTCCTTTTATGGCACTGTCCCATCAAGTCTTTTCCAGTTACCGCAACTCAAATCGCTTAACCTCAGCCTGAATTCCTTCTCTGGTGCTATTTCTTCAAGCTTAAACCTCCCTTCAATTCAGTTTTTCGATATATCATTCAATCAGTTTAATGGAAGTCTCCCGATTCTACCCGGTTCTCGGAATTTGCGAGAATTCAATGTCACAAGTAACTCATTTTACGGTAACATCACCTCGGGCATGTGCATTTACTCGGGTATGGTTAAGATTCTTCGTTTCTCAATGAACAAGCTATTTGGTGGTTTCCCGACTGGCTACGGCAACTGTACCAGTCTCACTGAACTTTCACTTGACATGAATGGTCTCACTGGTACACTACCAGATGATCTGTTTAACCTCTTGAATCTCACCAAACTGAACTTGCAGAGGAACTCACTTACTGGTACGCTGAGCCCCAAATTCGGTAACCTTGCTAGTCTGGTAGAGATCGATCTTTCAGCCAATAATTTCACTGGTACGATACCTGATGTGTTTGACAAACTCAAAAGGCTAGAATCTCTGTGCGCCTCATCTAACACATTCAGCGGCCTTTTGCCGCTGTC
Source organism: Carex parvula (assembly GCA_025461045.1). Lineage (NCBI taxonomy): Eukaryota > Viridiplantae > Streptophyta > Magnoliopsida > Poales > Cyperaceae > Carex > Carex parvula. Next base: position 134,458 of record JAJGRW010000475.1, read on the forward strand.
TTTGTCAAACTGTTCCGCACTCAAAGTTCTTAACTTGAGAAATAATTCTCTGGTTGGTGATATTAATCTCAATTTCTCATCTTTGTCAAGACTAAATACACTTGCTCTCGGTAGCAATTTCTTCAATGGTAAAATCCCTTACAACCTCCCGGAATGTAAACAAATGACAACCCTAAGCCTTGGAAGAAATAACCTAGTAGGCGAGATCCCATTGAGTTTTGTTAATTTCACATCAATCAATTACCTGTCGCTTTCTGGTAATAAATTCTCTAACCTAGCCCGAGCACTGCAAATTCTACAAAACTTGCCGAATCTTACAATCCTTGCTCTGACAAAAAGTTTTAACGGTGGTGAAACTATGCCGTCAGATGGGATTAACGGGTTTATAAACCTAGAGGTGTTTGTCATGGCGAATTGTGCACTTCAGGGTTATATCCCGCCTTGGTTCACAAATTTAAACAAATTGAATGTGTTGGATATATCTTGGAACCAGTTGACTGGTACGGTTCCTCCCTGGCTGGGAAATTTCGATCATCTGTTCTACCTGGACATCTCCAATAACTCTTTAAATGGAGAGATCCCTGCCAGCCTGACACAAATGAAGAGCCTGATGCTCTTCAGTAACTCCGCGAAACAGATAGCATCCATTGTGGAATTTCCTTTCTTTTGGCGGAGAAACTCAACCAGTAATACGCTCCAATACAACCTTTTTAGTAGCTTTCCGCCTTCTCTGAGTATGTCCCACAACAAACTAGTGGGGCCCATTTCACCTGATTTCGGCGAACTCAGAGGACTTCTAGTGCTAGATCTGAGTTACAACAACTTAACTGGTACAATACCCAATAACTTGTCGGGTATGTCTAGCCTAGAGACCTTGGATTTGAGTCACAATGACCTTATCAGTGCAATACCGGCCTCTCTTACCAAGCTAAACTTCCTGTCAAAATTTGACGTGGCATATAATAACCTAACTGGTGAAATCCCAATTGGAGGCCAGTTTTCGGCCTTTCCACCTGACTATTTTGAGGGAAACCCCGGTCTTTGCGGGTCCAACTTCAATCAATGCCTCCAGGTGAACGACACGTCAGAGTTGCAATCTACTAAGAAGAGCAAAAACAAGGGCGTGATTGTCGGTCTAGTAATTGGTATAGGAATTGGCGTAGTAAAGGCAGTTGCTAATGCCAATGACAGCTTGTCAGAAAACAAAGATGCTGGCAAGGAGTTGACTATTGACAATATATTAAAATCAACAAATAATTTTGACCAAGGGTTAATTGTTGGGTGTGGCGGGTTCGGGTTGGTTTACAAAGGAACTCTACCCGGTGGCAAGCGGGTCACAATCAAATGTCTTTCCGGTGATTTCTGTCAGATAGAGAGGGAGTTCTTGGCTGAGGTTGAAACTCTATCTAGGGTTCAAAATTGGTTGCATGGCTTGATGAAATTGGGGCAGATGGTAAATGAGAAAGGGTTTGAGTGCAAATTGTAGGTTCTAATTTTCTTCTTCTTTTATTTTTCTAACTTATGGTAACTTGTATTTCAGTATATATGTTCTGTAAAAGCAGCTAGTTTATATGTAATAGGATAGTAGCAATATATTCTCATAGGCCGGAAATAACTTGAACATTGTTATGAGAAGATATAAAGGATTTTTTTTAACAAATTACTAACTTAAATTATTAGTTCATTTCATATTTGAATTTTGTTAATTAGTATTTGTATCTTAAATTTCATATTACTCGATTATTCGAGAATTATTTGTTTTTTCCCCGTATTTGTGGATTATTTGCTAACTTTGTCTCTGTATCTGTTCAAAACAAATTTGGTTTTAAATTTTTGACATCAGTTTACTATCCGTATTTGTATTCGTATCTGCTTATTAAAAAGCGGATGCAAATTTAATATTAACATTATCTGCTCTGAATTCACTTCATTTACAACCCTATATAAAAAGACATTATTGGAATGTAAAACTTTATAAGAGAACTTAAAATGCCTAAATAGCTTAGCTGTTCCGGCCCATTATAAAGGAACTCTTTTGGAGGCCCAGACTTTGCTAAAGCTTTTGGTTTTGTTAGATTTACCACAATATTAAATCATACTAGTAGCATTGCAGGAGGTTTAAGGAATTCACATCACCTCAGGTTACCTGATTGAGGAAAATTATAATCGGACGGTCCATTTAACATGGCATGAATCTCAAAACAGATCCCCTACAGTCTCAATAGGCACCGGATTGAGTTTGGCCCAGAAATAATCTGGGCCGGCCGTTGCAATTTGCTTGAGTCAGGTACCTGGGAGGATATCTATCCGAGGTTTAAGTGCAAGTATAGGATGTTTAAGTGCAAGTTTAGGGTATAATTAATCGATATTCCTTCTTTAATTGGTAACCAATCTCAATGGCGTTAGAGCATTTTACGCGGTTAAAAAATACGCATTATCTATCTATAGTTCAAAGTCAGAGAAATATGTGGTTTTATAATGTGACAGAGTTGGCCAATATCGTGATGCACAAAGTGCGTCTTTAGATGAAAGAGAAAAGACAACAAAAACACGTCAGATCAATTGTCATTTAGGTTAAAATGACTGATTAAGGAATTTAGATAATTGAAGTATGTAACTTATTATTTTCATATATAATTCATTTACTAAACTTAAACATGTTGCTTTACTTTATGAATTACGACATGCTAGTAATTAATTACTAGGCATCTACATAAATTCCTTGGGTCTTTCTTTTTTTAATTACAATTGTAGAAAGACCGTCCTCCTAAAAGAGAGTAAAAATTGTAGGCATCTACATAAATTCATACTTTTTTCACCTCATTTGAATGCTTTTAGCATGATTAATATAACTTGTATGAAAAAAGAGAGTAAAAATTGTGTGACTAAGGTTCCCTTATACTTCAAATATATAAAAAATTATACACAGTAAGCATGTTGATGCCATAAACATAAAATGAGCAAAAGTTATACGGTTTTCGTGCAAACAAAATATTAGAGAAAATCAAATACAACTCAACACATTGTTTTCCTTTTGTATATGAATTTTCCATTAGCTCCTTTCCAATCTAATGGTAATTGAAAGCCGATCGTCATGAATTATCTCTAGTTGATTTTTAGAAATGTTAACTTGACTAACCTATTAACATAATTCACGGATCCTTGTAACATTATGGATAAACTTAACTAGCATTGTAGCTACTTCTCCCCCACATTTTTTTTTACCTATTTTCACTTTGCATTAAACGGAAGACTTTCCTATGGAACTTAAGGTGAGTCATATTTTTCTAATTTATTTTGCTTAAAGACTTGATTTTTATCTAATTTATTTAATGCCTGAAAAGTGAAAATTCCCAATAAATAAAAGGAAACATAAAGGAAACTGAAATCAAAAGAAACACGTCTTGACAAGAATTGAAAAAAAAATTAGGAGGAACACGCGGTACATGTTTCATTTTAACCAGAGTTTTACTTGTTAAAAAAATGCAAAATGGTTCAACTGCAACTTTTCTCAGTAGAGAATTATAAGGAGTGTCGGTGAAACTTAATTGTGGGATATAATAAATATAACGGTGTTCATGTAATTTGAAATTTAATTAAAATCTGATGATATATCTCTTACTTAATTTTGTTTTTTGTCTAGTTGATTCCAACAAGGTTCTTATGCATACAAATTACGCAAATTACATAGCTTGACAATGTTTCAGTTTAAGATTTAAATTGGGGCAGAGTGTGAGTTTTATTCAAATTACGCAAGCTGTTTATGTGAATAGAAATCTTTCTTATTATAAAATAAACCGTAGAATATGAGATAAAGATTCATAACTTAGTCTAAAATTGACTATAGATCATGTATTAAACTACTTTTGAGTAATAAAAAATATCACCTATTTACCATTTGTACTCTTTATTAAATTTAAATACCTCTTAGTTATGTTTATCTTATTCTATTTATTTATAAAACTAGTTAATCACAGTTAATTATTGTTAGAATTTTTTTTTATTACTCCACAAATTAATGAGACGTGTTGAATCAAATAATAGGGTCACATTTTTCTTTTAAAAGAAAGATTGAGATTGAGTCTTCAAATTCTATACTCATATCATTTTAACAAAGGATATTTCTCATCCAGATTTCAATAAGTAGATTTGCTTAGGACTTTTGCAAACATGGAGTGGTCTAACATGATAATATGATATGTTACAATTATGCTATTTGCATAAAAGATGTTATAAATATGCACATTTTACATTAATACACACACATTAAGTAGAGTTACAATTACTAACAAATAAAATATTAAAAGTACACGTGTTTTATCATAATTTCATATTAGAAAATATATTTATGAAACACATGCATTGGAGAAATCAAGAAAGAAGCAATGGAGTGCAGAGAAAGGAAATACAACAAAGATATAATTAGAAATATAAATTTAACTTGTGTAAGGGTTAACGGTAAGGATAAATAAGAAATAATTGAAAGAATTGAGAGGTAAATTTAATATATTGTAAAACAAATAAAAAAATTAGTAAGATGTATTGGTTAACCACACATTTGGATGCCTTTAGAATGATTAACATGCATGACTTAAATGTGAAAAAACCAAAAATATATAGATAAATAATTATATATAGCAAGTTTTATATTGATATCATAAACATAAAATTGGTAAAAGTTGTATAGTTTCAACTTTCAAGCCAACAAAATATTAGAGAAAATCAAATATAAGGTTAGAGTTATTTTGCAAAATTTCATAATTCATATTACCTTCATATATATTTAAAACCGAGCACTGTCCTTGTTGGTTGGAAAAATATGTATTATACAATTCATGTCATCCTTTTAGATTTAAAAAAAATATTTATTTTAATAAACATATTGCTTCTAATTAGCCAAACTTATAATTCAATCAAACAATGTGTGTGTATATACTATATACACATGCATAAGTATGTATTAATTACATGAAAATAAATACAAAAGTTTATTAATACTTTATTCTAACTATAAATATATCTTGCAAATTGTATGTTATATCATTGCAACTAGAATACCTGGCTATTAAAAAATGAAATGAATTGCTTAGAATATCTGATTATATTTCTAATTTATTTGCTTTAAATATACCTATATGATCTCATTGAGATATTAATTAATGTAACATGTAATTATTTTGTTTAAAATATTTTGTAAAATTTCAATACTATGAACTCATTTTATTTTTCTTGAATTGCCTTTTCACCTTTAGTTTAAGTAATTTAAAACACCACAAGTCTACATCAAAATAATATGACCTCATAACATAACCATATTAAACAAGGTATTCTAGTTGCAATACTATATCATAAAAATTTATTCAATTGTACTTGGTATCACCGACAAAATTAAGATAGCAATTTGCAATACAAGTCATTTTGGAATTTAAAATTGAAGAAGTGTACTTAGTCACCTACTTCATAGTGCTTTCATTTTCATTAATAATGCAGCTATGCTACAAATGATCAATCATAAAATTTATTAGCATTTATTTATTTATTCAATTTGACAAAATTTTAGACATCTTTTCTTAATACAAGCACACAAAACACACAAAACAACCTTTCCCAAATTTTCATCAATAATTCAAGCCAGCATAAAATATATTAACATTCTTTTATTTTTTATCAGACAAATGTTTAGATATACCAATCCTGCCATGTATTTATAGGAAGAAACAAATATGCATAATTGCATAAATAATAAAAATAATAGCGGCGTTAATACATAGAATTTTCTAAAGTGGCAATAAAGGAATGAGCAACTAGGGGTGATTAATGAGCGAGCATGAGCGAGTTGGGGTATGCTCATGCTCGGCTTATTAGCTTAATGAGTAAGTTGTTAATGAGCGAGTTAGAGCGAGTTGTTAATGAGCGAGTTACCGAGTTGTTTAAAATACATCATTCAAAAACTAATTTTCATTTATAGAATTTAACAAATCGTCCATAAGCAAATTTAACAAAAATTATCCATAAGCAAATTAAACAATACATAATTTAACATAAAATTGTCCATAAGCAAATTAACAAAATCAAACAAACTATCTTCTTGTCGTTCTCACGGCTTGTCACGTACCTACAAATTTGCATTATCAAAACAATAATAAAAATATAGAATTTAGAAATATACAAACAGTAACAAAATGAATGGATATAATAACAGAATGGATATACTAAACAGTAACTAATTTCTTAATGAGCTAATGAGCGAGTTATGAGCGAATTGGGGTATGCTCATGCTCGGCTCATTAAGTTAATGAGCGAGTTATAGCGAGTTGCTAATGAGCGAGTTATTAATGAGCATTTAGCGAGCGAGTTATGAGCGAGTTACGAGTTGTGAGCGATTTACTCACCCCTATGAGCAACTATTACATCAAGTGACTAAACAAAAAAAATAATATTGAGGAGCAATTTTTTTATCATGAATATAACAAGAATATCACCTTTTTATTATTCAAATTATTGACCCGATATGATTCTTCTGACTTTGCATTTTTCACATGATTAGTGTGTAACTTTAAAATAATATTGATCCAATAGGACCCAATAATTGTGAAAATTAATGAATAATGTTGATCCAATAAGTGTGAAGAAACTTATTCAATAATTTTGACCCAATAGGTTCTATTATTGGGTCAATAATGTTGATTATAATTTTGAAGGAGAAATTTTTTAATTATAATTATTTTAGAGCAGAACTAGGGTGAGCTGTGCTCACCAACGGGTTTGGTGAGCACACCTCTAAAAAACGGGTTTTCAAAGTTCAAATAGTCGATTCGAACCTTCCAACGTGTTCTTCATATTGATATGTGCTTGGAGACCAAATTTTACATTTTTTGGAAATTTTTTACTATTTTTTCCGAGCCCTTGAAAAATCAGTGTTTTTTGAATTTTTTTTATTTAATTAAAAGCTGTGATTTTCAAGGGCTTGGAAAAAATAGTAAAAAATTTCCAAAAAATGTAAAATTTGGTCTCCAAGCACATATTAATATGAAGAACACGTTGGAAGGTTCGAATCGACTATTTGAACTTTGAAAACCCATTTTTTGGAGGTGTGCTCACCAAACCCGTTGGTGAGCACAGCTCACTCTAGTTCTACTCATTATTTTATGGGTACTACGCATCAAATACTCAAATTGCACACAACAAAAACTACCCGAATTTTTATTAATACCATTTAAAAAAAAACACTTTTATGGGAGATTTCGAAAAATACCAGAACCGCAGGGTCAATTGGCGGCCCTTTTCTTGGGAGCCTCCATATGTCACTGCGGCCCCACTTTTTTATTTTCTTGTATACCAATCATCTCTGATGTCCCAAACTAAGGGGGAGCGAATGGGAGTTCTAATAAAAATTCAAAATTCGTTCAGATTTATAAAACAAACAACTAAGAGATCCAATCAAGTTCACAATTTAAAAAAAAAAAAAAAAAAGTGGGACCGCAGGGTACATGTGTATTCAAAATTCGTTCAGTCTATGGTATTTTTCGAATTCTAGAGAAAAAGTGATTTTATTTATTTATTTATTAATATTGTATTAATAAAAATTTCTGAAAAAGTACACACAATATTTTCTAGTATCAAGTACAATTGTGGGGTCCACTTGTCAGCGCTCTTTGATGTGTTCAATTTTTTTGTAGGGCAAGGTACATGTCCAGCTCATAGGATGAATTAATGGAGAGAGATATGAAATGAAGGTGTTAATTAAATGCTCTTAGTACGCATGAACAAGTAGGTGAGCAGCGTGCCAATTGTCAATTTTTTTAGATTTGTTTGTTTGTTTGATTTTCCCTAGATCCAAAGGAAGTTTATATTAATTTAGGGATAAATAAATATGTTAGATTGTATTTCATATTTTTATTGATGGTCATGACCAGATTTCGACTATATATTTTAAATTAATATATAAAACTTTGTATTTTAAATTAGATGGTTAAAATATAATAATATTATTACTTCTTTTATTTATTTATTTATTTAATTTTAATTTTTATAGAAAAAAATCTAGATTGATATGCACCAAATTTTTACAAGCACAAGTCAAATTCAAATACCATTTTTTTTCCAAATGTATATCATGTCTTTTGAAAAAAAAAATGTTAGGAAATAGTATATCTCTGAATTTACTAAAAATAAATCATCATCTCCCCAGAAATTTCTTGTTTGGTATGTTAAAAATTCATGTACCTCAAAATGAAGGAAAGCAAAAGAAATTGAAAAATAAAAATAAAAAGAAAAACCTCTCTAATTTTGTGAAAAAAAAAAATAGAAAGGAAGTAAAAGGAAAAAAAAAAACAAACTTACCAAAATTTATCACAAGCCTCTTCATTGAATCTCAATTATTTATTATGTATGAGAGAAAAATATATAAAACTTCAATAAGATTTTACTTACTATTCAAACGTGTTGATTATATGACTTGTATTCTAACTATTCCTTTTTTTTTTTCTAAAATTTCGAATAATTTTTCGCAAAATTTTCCTCCATCAATAACAATAATATATAAATAAATAAATACCAAATTTCATTACATTTCCTTCTTCAACCCTATAAGAAAGTTGTGCACTTGACACGTAGGATTTGCACTCCTAAAGGTAACATTTTTGGAGATGTAAAGCATGGGAATTTATTTTAAAAAAAATACAGGGAAACAAAAACATGTACACAGTTTGCAGCATTATCAGTATTGAATGATTTGTAAATGATTAGCCAATCCAACCAGCTGGATCCCAAAAAAAAAAAAAAAAACAGAATATTTTATTTCTTCAAAACATATAAATATTTTTTAACATAAAAATAATGATAAATTTTAAAAATCATAAAAGGAACCACACCAATTTAATAGGAATTCATATGACCTAAGGTAACCAAATATTTATGTTTAGATCGGAACCGTCCAATCAGACCGCACGAATATTAAAGGAATTATGTGCGTTCTACACTTCTATCGGACGGTCCGAATATAACAAAAATTTCTATTACATCAGAAAATATAGACTCACTCAATAGTTTAAAAAAAGATTATCATATTTTTTATATTTTTAAAATTATTTATTTCATTTCTAAAAAAATAAAAACCTCTTCACAAAGAGGGCTCCATCCACCATACCAAATCTTGATCATAGTACAGTTTGCTCAAAAGTATCCCAACCGCTTGTCCGGCTCCTGATTTGTGATGTCAATTTCCCAATTTATTATTCTTACAAACTTTCACAAAATATCTACTTTACAAATTGTGACAAAATAATTTTTTTTTTTTTGAGTTTTTGAGAAAGGGGAGATAGCACAGTTGGCTACAAGAAAGTTTTAGAACTGTCGGTTACTCAAAGGTCCTCTGTGAAGGTTTTCAAAAAAGACAAAATAATTTTTTTTGAGTAAAGTAACATGAACGGTGAAGTTATATTCATCAAGATAATTTGCAAGGTTAAATTTAACATTCGTTTAACTAATTTAAATAATGAATATATTTAAAGATTATTTTTATTTTTGACCGGCTAATTTCATATTAAATGAACTAATACGGATTTGATGATACAATACGATACGATACGTCTCTCATATATTTGTAAATGCTTTTTCTTTTTGTGGATAAAGTATAATATATTTTATTTAAGGAAATAAAAGTGCTATTTTAACAAGTAAGATATACAAGTTTAACATTATGTATGTGCATATCTAATTTTTTCTCTTTTTTTTTTCTTAAAGATATGCACATAAGACCATCTACATCCCAGCAACTCAAATGAGTTTCTAAATAATTGTTAACCACTTTTTATAAATTAAGGCCTCTAAAGTTTCTAACTCTCACATTCCTGAAATTAATTTTAGAGTTTCTATTAAGCCACCTCAGCAACAAATTAAAAAGCAGAAATAATTTGAGCAAATTATTTGATCAACATGGAGTTTATAAACAGTTTCTTAATAAGAAACTTTACTGCATAGTTTCTAAATAAGAAACTCTCTCACATCTCTGAAACTGAATTAGAAACTGCCACATCATATTAGAAACTCTAATAGTACCAAGGATGTAGATGCTCTAACTTGTTAAAAGTATATGGTTTTATGAAAAAAAAAGCAAGTTATAATTTTTTTTTAGGTTTTTCATGCACGGAGATGTATCATTATTAGTATCCAACAAACCAAACTATATAAAAATAAATATGTCTTTGATAAGTACTATTAGATACAAATACAACTGGTATTTGAGTAAGATGAAAAACACTTGTGATCTCCAGTAGTTATGAAACTGGAGAGGTTGTGATTCTCTTTTTCTTGTTTTGTTTAACCAAACACCGGAGAGAATGGGGAATTTAATCGCCTTTAAAAAGGGACCCATGAAACGACGAATTACCTACGAATCAACAACACCAAAAAGCGCGTAGGCCCCGACCTATATACCTACTATCAAGGTTACCGTTAGTTAACGGCGTTAATTTAGCATATAATTACAAAATTACTCAAAATTAACCTTTTTTTTTAACAATTGTAGCGTGCTAGTTTTAATTTAATCACATCAAAAGTATAGAATATACTTTTATAATTTTTAATTATTCTTCGTTTTGGTAATTGAGCCTCTAATTACAAAATTATTCAAAATTTTAGCCTATTTTGCTAAACAATTGTGGTTTGATAGCTTTAATATAAATTATATTAAAAGTACAGAAGACAATTTAATTTTTTTAAGGTTGTTAATGAAAAGTTATATAAGATATTACAAGTTGAGCTTTTAAAAATAAAAGTATTAAATATAACCATTACAAAAACAAAAAAATTGTAAGGGTGATAGCCGCTTCGTTTTGTTAATTGAGAGCCTCTATTCCAAATTATACAAAATTTTAATCTATTTTTTTTTAACAATTGTAGTAAACTAGTTTTAATTTAAATCATATTATAAGCACATAAGATAAATTTATAAATTTTAAGGCTGTTTATGAAAAGTTATATTATAAGTGAATATAAATTGGGTTTTTAAAAATAAAAGTGTTAAATATAACGGAGACACAACGGTGATGGCGGCTATACTTTGCCTATTTTTTAGGACACACTCTTTGTTTATTTTTTTTTTGGGGCTTTATTCCTTTCTTTCTTTGACAACAACACTTTGCTAGTTTGCTTTATTGGTGCTATCTGATGATTATGTCTATGTGATTTTTTATTTTAATTTGACAACAACACTTTGCTTAATCTAAACAAAATCAATAATTTATCATATTTTTTTATTGACATATAATTAGCAGTTAGTTGACTTATGTGGATTTGTTCACAACTAACTGCAATTGAATGATGATGATGATAATATAATAATAATAATAATAATAATAATAATAATAATAATAATAATAATAATAATAATAATAATAATAGTAATAATAGAGTGAGGCTAAGGTATTATGCATAGTGCGGATTAGTTATATACTATGAATCAATATCTCTGTTTTCAAAGTCTAAAAATCAATCTGAACTGTTTAACATGATATCCACACAAAAATATACGTGCAGATCAAATTTTATATTTTTACAACATTTTTATTATTTTTGTATAAGTAGAAAGTCACATAATATTTAAGATCTAGTGATTTTCTACCTATTTAAAAGTAAAAAAAAATTACAATAACTGTAAACTTAGTACCATAGACTCATCATCATCACAATAATAATACAATGCATTAAAATGATAGAAGCATTATTCCAATTTTATTTTTATCATAAACTAAAAACAAAGTTATTATTTTGTATAATAAAAACTGATAAGATCTATAATTTTCTACAACCGAAATCTAAAATGTTGAGAATGGACCCTCTTGTGAATTATTAAACTGGAGATGATTAGAAAATTTTAAAATATATTAACCTAACGGGTGGCGACAAAACAGAGGTTATTGACTAGGTAATTATTTTATAACCACTTGGAGCTAACCAATACCCCTGATTTTACATTTATTTACAAGATTGCCATAATATTTGGTGATCTATTAAAGTCTACGGTCAATGGTTTTCACCAACGGTAAAAAATAAATTCATAAATGTGATCTAAGTTTAAACTCGGTCAAATAGACACTACAATTTATTTTTAAAATTTTCTGCAAACATGCTATTAAATAACAAAAAAAAATTAGTTACCACCCAAAATTTTGTAAAATTTTGATCTTAACATCACTTCAGGAAAATTTCAAAACTTGACACGTACGCAGACTCAGTCTGCGCATTATTTTTGGCGCGTACGCAGACTAAGTTTGCGCATCATTTTGATGGTTTTTTTTCTGTTATGTTATCTTTCTGCATGTAACAACATATTTTTGATGCGCAGATCCAGTCTGTGCACGTGTTATGTTTTGAATTTTTAGCAAATCAATAATAAGATCAGAATTTTGAAAGTTTAGAGGGGTAACTAAAAAAATCTCAAATTAAATAATTGTACATAAAATACTTGGAATCTAAATTTTAATTATATAATTAAATATATGTAGATATGAATAATGCTTTTGTAAAAATGTTGAAATTGCTAAGGTTGGATTTACCCGGAAAGTTTAACTGTAAAATAAAAAAACAAAGATTATAAACCAGAAATTATTTTGTCGGCAGGGATAAAGCACTGGTTTATTAAATTGATTGTCTTCTCCATTCAAAGTGTACTGGAGACGCAAGTACTACTTATTAGTCTAATAATTAATAGAAATTTTGCCTTAAATGGATATTTCCAGTTTACTTATACAGGAGGGAATTGAAATATTTTAGTTAGCTGATAAGTGAATATTTTGGGCCTTTTTTGCCAAAGTACTGGCCCAGTTTGGGCCCACTAAACATTAATAAACTCCATGTAATGACCCCCCAGGAATCCAGGACCACCCCTCTCCAGTAGGTGAAAACTGCAGCAGTCCATTTCATTGCATTGATCGTTTTTAATATTCACAACAATTGTTTTTTTAATAGAGAAGTATTATTTAAGTTGAGTAGATATATATATTTATATTTATTTCTCACTTGAATTGTGAAATTGTATTTTTTTTTTCCGATTCAAACCATTAAACTTATATGTGCACACCATATTAATATGCAAATATTGTTTTAATCTATAAACATCATTTAGAGATGAATTGTTGACTTAAGCACATTGATCCCATGCATTTGTTTTAGATCTATCTATTTTTCAAATCTATTTGTTCACTCGAACTCGACTCGTTTGCAACCTGACTATCTATCTATCGGAAGAGAATATATTATTTTCCTTTTGAAAAAAAAAATCTGCTTTTTCTCATCCAACCGTTCAAATTTTTTTATGCGCAAATCTCGACAATGATCAACAATTGAAAGAGAAAGAACAAGAAAAACAACATATTGCATTATCTATCTATCTATCTATGGATTGGAAGAGAATTTGTTGTTTTTCTTAACAAGAATCTGTTTTTCCCTCATCCAACCATTCAATTTTTTTTCACACAAATCTCAACGAAGATGAACGATTGAATGAAAAAGACAATGATACGTCCTATCTCGGGAGATGAGGCCGTATGGAGACTTGGGCTAAGCTGGATTCGTCCTGCCAAAGAATGGCAGGCCGAGGTGCAGATCGAGTTAGGAATTCGGGATGGTTTATGAGAGATTCGGACTCTAACCTGTATGATCTCTCTCTTAGTTCCAAATTGCGTCCCCCGTTTCATGGGGATCACTGCCTTATATAGTCCAGCCATAACTGCCATCTCGGGCGTTTATGGGGGAACGTGGGCAGTTATGTCGTCCGTTACTGGGACGTGGGCATTAAACCAGCCGTTTCTGGGACGTGGGCATTAAGCTAGCCGTTTCCACGGCTATCCCGTATGTCGGTTGGCCTAAGTCTATTTTAGGGCTCTAATTTGAGGCCGGTGTATTGGGCCCCGGCTTTACAAACCCTTGGGCTTTTCATATGACGTCGGGTTGGCCTTGTAAAGATCCGAATCCCAGTCTTTCATGGCCCAGTTGAGAACAAGTAAAAGGGCCTGTGGAATATATCTATCTAAAAAAATATCTATCTAAAGACATAGAATAACTGTTTATTTTTATATGCACCAACTTGAGATTATGCATTATGAAATATTACGGATATGAAAACATAATAAAGGGTCTGTGGTACATAACCATCCAAAGACAATGATATATATCTATCTAAAAAAATAATAAAAAGTTTTCAAAAAATATAAAATTTAATCTCTAAGTACAATTTAATATGACTATCATATTGAACGGTTTCGATCGACTATTTGAATTTTTAAAACAAAAATAGAGATATAGAGTATAGTTGGAGCACAAAACCAATAATGCATAAAATAAGCAGCTTACACATAGAGTGGAAAAAACGTGCCGTGGTGTGGCGTGCCGTGACCAAGTTATTTTTCACGTGCCGTGTCGTTAGGGGTGCAAACAGATCGGATAATATCCGACCGTATCCGGATCTGTATTCGAATCCGTATCTAGAAATTAAATATGAATATCCGATATCCGAATATCCGTGCGGATACGGATAGGAATATGATTTTATATTTTAATTATCCATATCCGAATAAGTAGATATATACCATATAATTTAATATATATTATGAAAATATTTATGTCTATATCTACGGATATCCAATATCCGATCCGTATCCGTACATATCCGTCAAATATTCAATCCGTATCTGTATCCGAAAATAAAAGCAGATACAAATATGGTTTTACAATTATCCGACCAGTTTGCACCCCTACGTGCCGTGCCGTGACCAAAATATCAAGGGGTGGTCACGGCAAGCGAATGATCATGCCACGTGAACCACACCGTGCCCAAACGTGCCGTGCTCAAACATGACTCGTGTGACCATTTAATCATAATTTAGGTTAGTTTATTCAAGATTTACCATTTTATCAAGATCTAACGGTCCTAATTACACGTGACTCGCGTGACCATGTGCCGTGTCGTGCCGTGACTAGATCTTTCGCGTGATGTGTTGTGCCGTGCTAAATTTTCTAAAGATGGTCACGACACGCAACACGCGAGTCACAACACCTAACCGACATGCGTGCCATGCCGTAACCGTACCGTTCCGTGACAAGCCGGCTCCACCGTGCCATTTTTCCCACTCTACTTTGAATTCGTATCATCTGCATTAACTCAAAAGGGAAACTTTTGAGTAATGCATCTCGATCATCCGATCTGTTTTAAGATTCGTGCAGACTAGATCTGCACTAATATTAAAGGGTCCCCTATGTTATAGACAGGAACTAGATTGGCTCTGTTTAAAATCAGACGGTTGAGATTCATTAACTCAAAAGTTTCACTTTTGAGGTAATGCAGGGATACGCATTCACTTAGGGTGCGTTTGGATGACCCAAGAATAGAGCTAATCTTGGATTAGCTCCACTATGTTCAAACCTTGGGGATCCAAATACAAATTAGCAAATTGGGTTAGCTCAAGAATAGCTCTATTCTACTAACCCATAGAAATGGTGGATTAGCAAGAATAGAGCTAGTGGGGTTAATGATATTAATAAAATATTTGATTCCTCTCAATTAGAGTTAGTTTAAATATTAAATTAGTATTAAATAAATATTTTATTAGTATTAAATAAATATAATATTAAATTAGATTAATATTAAATAAAATATTAGTTTAAATATTAAATGTAAGATAATATTAATTTAAAATATAGTATTAAATTAGATTAATATTAAATAAAATGTTAGATTAAATATCATATTGTAGTCATTAAATATAAATGGAATATAATATTAGTTTAAATATTATATTAGTATTAAATAAATATATTATCATATTAGAATAGTATAAATAAAATATTAGATTAAATATAATATAATATTAGTTTAAATATTAAAATGTAATATGATATTAGTTTAAATATTAAATGTAATATAATATTAGTTTAAGTGTTAATTGTAATATAATTATTAGTTTAAATATTAGATTACTATTAAATAAAATATTAGATTAATTATAATATAACATTAGTTTAAATATTAAATATAATATAATATTAATTTATATATTAATGTAATATAATATTATTTAAATATAGATTAGTATTAAATAAAATATTAGATTAAATATAATGTAATATTAGTTTAAATATTAAATGTAATATAATATTGGTTTAAATGTTAAATGAATATATATTACTTTAAATATTAGATTAATATTAAATAAATATAATATTAGATTAAATTATATTATATTAGTATTAAATAAAATATTATATTAGTATTACAAAATATTGTTTAAATGTAATATAATATTAGTTTAATTATTTTTTATTCATTCCTTCCATCGCTAATTATACAATCTAAATAACATTTTTACTCACACGAACAGTTTAAAATCAGCACTACTTTCAAACCACTTGAGTTAGTATTATTTTCAACAACCAACCCAAAAATAACTATTTTTGCAGTAATCATTGCGTACCCTTAAAAGTTATACTTCACAATATTTCAAATAGTCAAAGTAAATGCAGGCACCTACGCTCCAATGGCATAATCGTAATTATTCCAAACATTAAGCCCGTTTCCATCTCTACACACCATGCACCATACTCTCCCTACTTAAAACCCACACTACTATGTACTATCAAAGAGAGAGAGACAAAGAGAAACCAAAGCAAAACAAAAATGGCGATCAAAGCGCTCTTCTTTCTCCTCCTGATCGCCATGTCTTTAACCCTAATCCCCGCCTCCAGTTCATCAGATCTCAGCTGGGTTAACGTACCGGTGTGTCGAGGCGGACACGGGAAACTCGGCGAGTGTCTCGATCTGGAGCTCGGAATCAGCTCCTCCTCCTCTGATGAATCCAACCGTCGGATTCTCGCCAACTCAGGTTACATTGGCTACGATGCGCTCCGAAGGGATTCCACCCCGTGCTCTCAACGTGGTGCTAGTTACTACAACTGTAGACCCGGCGCACAGGCCAACCCTTACTCCCGTGGTTGCTCTGCTATTACTCAGTGTAGAGGTTGACATTGGAGAGAAGAAGAAATGGAGAGGAAGTGAATGGTGACTTTACAATTGTGATCTCTTTTTTCTTTTTGGTTTTCGGTTAATTTTTTTTGTTTTTGACGTTTTGTTATGGATTAATTTTTTTTTTTGAGTAAAAATAATTTGGTGTATATCCCTGTAAAAACCTGTAATATCAGATTGATCCATTTTAGAAATTAATTATAATAATTGGATTGAGTTAGTTTTATTATATTTAGATTCATAGTTTTCAAGATTTTTATTTTGACTTAGGGTTAGAACTTTTGTTTTTTTTTTTTATCTATTTCTATTTCTAAAAGGTAAATCTGGTAGAATAAGGTTTATAAGGGATATATTCATAAAATGTGTTGCATTTATTTTTCCATTAGATTTATGTAAATTGAGTTATGTTATAAGGTCCTTTTTGTAATATTGCTTCTTTGATAGCCGAAATTTTTTAGTTACCACCTCAATATTTCAAATTCTGACATTGCCATGCACTTATTTGCCAAAAATTCATATCTTGCCACATGTGCAGACTCCTGCGTATCATTTTTGGCTGGTGCGCAGACTAGAAAAAAGATTTGAGCCTGCGTACCTGTAAAAGACTCAGTCTGTGCACGTGACAAGATATGAATTTTTAGGCAATCGATCGTAAATTGTGAATTTTGAAAATTTGAAGTGGTAACTAAAAAAATTGCTTTTTTGATATTCGATGTAGTACACCACTAGTACATGAATTATTATAGACTTTAATATATCAGCTCAAAACTTACTATATATATTCAATGCCTTTATGGACACATATATATATGGAAAAAGATACATTTATATATAGTTATGTGTATATTGTATATATATATTCGCCAAATTTGGACCCTTTATTAGTCGTAGGAAAGAGGGAGGCAAGTAGTAGAGAGGTGTCTCAATAATTGAAAAGAGAAAAAGAAGAAATGGAGACTCCAGTCCATTCATCCACCGAACCCTTAACTTAAATTCAGTGTTATAAATAACGGTATGTATTTGTCGGACGGACATGATACCGCCAAATGATTAATTCGAAATAATTAGAAATAATCGGCCAATAAGTCAAGAAAATCCGTGACGATTTGATCACTGCTAACGATTAATCGGGCGATTAATCAGCCTAAATGACTGCTTAAATCTACTTTGTAATAAACAATTGTTTTAGAGATGAAGCTGGTTGGTTGGTAATAAGTCGTAATAAAAAAATAAGTGTGAATTACTTTTTTAATTATATTGGTTAAGAGGCCGTTCTCCCCGGATCTGAAATGCTCTCTATTCAGTCTCTGGATCTGATGCGGCCACATTGATTCGCTGATCTGTGTGTCAAGTAACTGTCATGTGGATTACAAGAAAGTGAGAATGTAGGGACCCACGTTTCAGTGACAGAAATTTACAATCCCTGCACGCCAAAATTTAAAGATCTGTGTGCTGAGGGGTTCGAAAAAAATATGATCCACTTGCGGCGCGTTTTACGCTTTGGCACATGAGCGATGTGCATGCATTATGCGTGAGCGAGATTATATATGCATTAAAAACAAGTCATATAATTATTTTTGTAGATTCGTAAAATTATATTTAAAGTTTGAATGCATGGAACCAATTTGGGTCCGATGCCCATCGGACTCAAAGTGAGTTCGATGGATTTAGGGACCGTTCGATCTGCTTTAAAATTCGTGCGCACGAATCTTAAAGTGGATCGGACGGTCCCTAAATCCGTCGGACCCAAGCTGTTCTCGTATTCAAAATATTATTGTTTAAACATGTGTTCGGAGTTAAATATCACAAGATGTTTAGTTTTTACTTGTGCATATGATTCACACTTAACAAAAAATTTTGTAACAAAAAAAAAAAATTAATTATTTGGTTCGAACTTTTACAAAAATAAAATTCATCGTTAACATTGTGTACGTATTTCTTTTGTAAATGGCCAAGAAAAAAATTATTTGGATCTAGCTTTCAAAAAAATTTAGTGACATTTGCCAACAAAGTATTTTCTAATCGTTGTCTAATTACTATTTAAGGGTGAGGTGTTAGAGAATTTTAATGCAGAGAATTTGAAATCGGTTCTATCGGTTCAATCGTATTATTTTAACAGCTTGATTTGAATTCGGTTCAATCACATTATTTTAAAAAGCTAGATTTGAATTCGGTTCAATCACATTATTTTAAAAGCTTGATTTGAATTCATTGTTTGACTTCCAAAATAAATGTTGTTTGACTAAGTTCACATTTATTTATGAGGGCAAAGTAATAAATATAGCCACAAAGGGTGACCATGAAAATTTTCAATTTCATTATAATTTGAAATCTTTTCGGCCATGGCTCCAGAGTCCAGAGGAGGAGGAAACATCATACTTAATTTTTTTCGTTTTTAAGTAGACTTTTTCATGCATCTTTTTTTTTTTTTTAAGTAAATTTTAAAAAAGAAGAAGCAAAAGGATCATTAAATAGGTTGGCTTAAGTAATGTTACCAATACGAGAGATGTAGGTTTGATATTAATTAAATAATTCCGGTTAAATACTAAAAATAGAAGGCCTAAACCTTGTTAAATAAGTTTGATCCGCACAAATCTTAAAGCTATTCATGTGAATCTTAAAGCAAATCAAACGGTTTCAACCGGACATCAAACCGCCTTCAATTATTTTGGTTTGGGGCATAACCAGCTTGAATTCGATTTTGTTTAGGGACTACTAACAATCTTTCCCCACATAGTTGGGCTTAAATGTAATTTATTTGCTAAGAAGGGTTTTAAGTACAAAAATAGCATGTCAGAACCGGCGAAAAAAATCCAACTAAAATGTCTTAATATTGGAAGCAAAGGAAGCAAAAAACATAAACAATATCTATCAGTATATTACAGTTAAATTGTTTAACAAAGCAAGAGAGATATAAGGTACCTTCATTTCATACACTTAAAATGTAGAAAATGTAGGGGGAATTTCACATATACCCCTCAAAAAAACTTCAAAATTATGTATTTCCCCCTCTAAACTTCAAAAACTCACAAATTTACCCATTTCATTGTCTTTTATATTAAAACTCATAAGCATAAAACGCCTGTCGAACTCAAATTTTAATCTGAAGGGTTCCTCTACCGTCCGATTTGTGCGCACTGCATTAAATATGTGTGTGTTCACTTTAAGATTTGTGTTGATCTAGCACACACAGATCTTAAAGCAATTCTAATCTGCGTGCATTGCATTAAGATCTGTGCACATCGCTTCAATATCAGTGCGTATTCACTTCAAGATTCATGATGATCTAGCACGCACAGATCTTGAAGCAGTTCGGATGGTAGAGGAACCCTTCAGATTCAAATTTTGAGTATGACGGGCGTTTTATGCTTTTAATAAAGGGTAAAATGGGTATTTCATAAATTTAGAATGAGTTTTAATATAAAAGACAATAAAATAGGTAAATTTGTGAGTTTATGAAGTTTAGAGGGGGAAATACGTAATTTGAAAGTTTAGAGGGGGAAATACGTAATTTTGAAGTTTTTGAGGGATATACGTGAAATTCCCCCTAAAATGTATATCTCTAGAAGTTTATCTCAAACTGTTGATTCCATATTTTTAACAACAGAGAGGCAAATTCTTGCCATTTCATCGTCCCGGATCGACCAACTGCAACATAAATGCATCGCCATTTCCTCGGCATCCTCGTCTTTTCCAAAATTACAACTTTTATTATTTGAACAAATCCGAATTGTTATAGAATCCAACTTAATACAATCCTTGCTGATTTCAAATTTTCTAAATTTGATTGACTTCTTTAGTTCTTTCTCTAATGCCAGAATCATATCCTCTGTTTCAAGAGAGAATTTTATTTGGCAAAGAAAGACACTGAGTAAAAGTTACTGCATTTACTGCATTACCTTCTATGCCTATTGTTTCCAGAAACTCCTCCTCGGAAACAAATTTTGCATTTTGACCCTTCTCCATTATCAAAATGCCCTCAGCAATCCTTTTGTCTCCCTTAAACTCCAAGGTGCAATTTTTTATGAATGTTTTAGACGCAATAATTTGGGATCTTTTGTAGTTGGTATTAGTGCTGTTTCGTGATTTGCCGGGTACTGACATGGAATTCCAAGTTCAGATTCAATTCTTTGTTTTAGAGATGCCATTTTTGGTTTTTCACCATGAACTAGTATGACGTGTTTAGGAGAGAGAAACTCAACTAGATCCATGATTCCTTTTGAATCTGTGTGAGGGCTGAATGCCAACTGATGAATCTAGTACATTATAAAATAAAATAAAAATGAGATAAAAATAAGGGGAATGCATGAGAAATAGGGGTCAAAACGGGTCGGATATTATCACCATGACCTAGTATGACATGTTATTTTTATTTTTTAATGAAAAAATAATTTATTGAATAATATGTTAATATTTTTGTTACAATATTTAAATTAGGTATTCAAATTATATCCGTATTCATTCGTATATGTATCCAAAAATTAAAAATGGATACAGATATGGTTTTACCACTATCTCATCCGTACCCGTTCTGTTTTCACCCCTAATGAGAAAGGAAAATAGGGTTTGGAATAGACCTGGCATTTGACATCAATTTGGGTATCTTCCAAATCAACTCGAGTAGGTTTCCCAGACATCAACTTATGGCCTACTGTACCAGCAATACAGTATCTGCACAGTTAAAATGCCTAAAAAAGTTAAATATTCAAAATATTCAATTTGAAGAGATTAAAGGGGGATGTACAAAATTGAAATCACTGGTAGTACCCGGGGAGTGCTATGAGATTTTTATCAGATGGGGCCCACTGTTTGAAAACCTCGAGTGAAAATCCACCACTGAGCATGCCAGGTGTCGCAAAAAGAATGCAAGGCCCGGGTGCATTTATCATAGAGCGCTCAAAGGGACACACTGAAATTTTATATTCCCGTTCAATAGCAAATTGAAAATTGAAAAAATACATCAATAAAAGAGGGAAAGTATCTACTGATTAGAAACTATTAACACCTTTTTAGCTCTTGAATGGTGAAATTACCGAACTACCCCCTGCTATTTTGCTTTAATAATGACCAATTCTTCAAATTTAAGAAACTATCTACTGGTTAGGTTAAACAACTAAACAAGCACAGGGTTGCCGGATGCTCAAATTTAATAACTTGTTCAAACAAAATTTAATCATTTCACTGATTTTGAAAATTCTAATTTTCAAATAAAGTGAATATGTGTGCGTACCATGCTTGAAGTCAAAAGGGTTACGGACTGTGTAACTCTCCTTGATCTTTTGACTTGTCCATCCAATAAGCATTTTATAATACATGTTTGCTTGAAGTGTTAACCCTTCAAAAAATGAACTGTTATCACGCTGTCATATAAAAGCAATAGAATATTATAGGGAGTGAGGTTATGGTACTATGCATAGAGTACATTGGTCCATACTATGGATGCATATCTCCATTTCAAAGTCCAAACAATTGATCCGTTCCCACTCCACATGATCTCCAATGAAAATGTGCTTGGATGCCAAATTTTACATTTAAAAAAAAATGTTTACTATTTTTTTAAATAGGTACAAAATCACTTGATCTAAAGATTCTAGACCACTCGAAAGAAGTGATTTTCTACCTATAAAAAATGTAAAATTTGGTCTCCAAGTACATTTTCATATGGAGATCATGATAAATGGTTCAGATGGACTATTAAGACTCTGAAAATGGAGATATGATTCCGTAGTACGGACCAAAATGCACTATGCATAGTACCACAGCCTCACTCTATTATAGGTCTAAATTATAGAGCCTGTAGAGGGTCTTACCAGCTGAGAAATAAATAGGAACAGTTATATTCATTCTTTCCCAATAGTCGTCGAGTAATATACACAGCTCCTAGTTAACATGTCAAACAGATTTAGAGAAATGAATCAAGGCGTGGAAATTAAAAAATGAAAATTGGAGTAAAAGAAATTACGAAGTACCTGAGCTCTTCCCAAGGCAAATGTCGGGATAAGAACTTTGCCACCTGCAGCAACACATGTGTGAACCTAATAAACAAAAAAATTAAAACCATATAAGATCAAAACAAAAGTAACATAAAATCCCAACAACAGTAAAAATATCGGCAAAAGTGATAATATTTTGCAAGAAAAGGTTTTTCTTTACCGCTTTCAAGAATTCTCTTTCTCTTGAGTATTTTGAATCCCGTATAGTTGTAGCATAAGTAGACCTACACATAAGCACACAGAAAATAGGTTAACAGGAAATAATATTAAAAAATGACAACTAATTCACACAGCTAAGTATTTTCACATACTCAGTTATCAACAAATCCAATTGGAGACGATCGATTTGAGCGGCACCGAGATGTCTATCTGGTGTCATATTATAATCCCCGGTATAAACCATCGTTTCTTCTCTTGCTTGTGCATAAATCATTGCAGCTCCTATCACCTAGAGTAGTCAAAACAGAGTGCAGTAAGAAACTGCTTCAAAAAAACATGCGTGAAAATGGTAACAACATCTTGTTTAAATTGTTAATTTTACAAACATGGCCTGCATAGTAGGCACAGATTTGGAGATCTTTGTCGACTTGAATCGTCTGTTTTATGTCAATTGGTATAACTGCATGAGATATACATGTGAAGCCATTTATTGGTTAATCTGATTATTGATTAAATTAAAAGGTGTAATATACACCTAAACATGTAGATTTCGAAAAAACCAATATTTTTCACTAAAAAGTTACAATTAAAGAAGAGTGAGGCTATGGTGTTATGCATAGCGCAGATTGGTCCGTACTACGGATCGATGTTTTCGTTTTCAAAGTTCAAATAGTCGATTTGAATCGTTCAACATGATTTCCATATGAAATTGTACTAGCTAAATTTTACATTGTTTTGAATTTTTATACTATCTTTTTTCAGATATGTAGAAAATTACTACTTTTTGAATGGTCTAGAATTTTTCTTTCAAGTGATTTTCTACCCATCTAAAAATATTGTAAAAAAATCTGCAAGAAAATGTAAAAGTTGATCTACAAGTACATTTTCATATGGAGAGCATGTTGAATGGTTCATATGGACTATTTAGACTTTAAAAATGGAGATATTGATCCATAGTACGCATCAATATGCGCTATGCATAGTACCATAGCCTCACTCATTAAAGAATAAAGAAGATAATCCAAAAGTAGCCAAAACCCAACCAAATGTTAGAAGTATGGCAACACTAAACACTGGGCGACCCCATCAATAGTTTAACGGGTCGGGTACATCAATTGGAGTCAGCATTCCTCTACCCGTTTACATAGGTCGGCCCCAACCCCACTTTTTGTAGCCTTTAACAGAAAGAAAACTCTAGTAATTGAGAAATAGAAATGAACACGTACCTTTATTCATACATTGTAAAATATCATCGCAAGTGTATTGCTCTTCCAATCCTCTCCTGTCTACCATGATCTTATGGTAATCTTTGAGCATTAATGGGGCCAGTGCCTTTGTTGGATACTGTTTGAAGTTACCAGTACAAAAATAAAAACATTATATAAATAAACAGTAAAAAAATTGCTGCAGCACTGGAGTATATTTTGATTTAGTGCTGGTATTTTGTAATAAGTAGTCATACTGGTTTTACTTTAGCTTCACTTTCTTTGGATTGAGGATATTGATGTATACCAGAGGGGTAGTACCAGTAAAATTTGTAACAGTTTCTTTTAATAGAAATCGGTGAGCATGATCCCAATTATCCCAAAAAAAAAAATAGAATGAAGAGTTGTATATGTGAGATTACTGTCATGTAAATTGGACCGTTGTAGCCGCAAACCTCAGTGAAGTAGGGGAGAGCTCCTATGTGATCCAAATGGCTACAGGTAGTTTTTTTACCAGTACAGAAATCAGAAACTCAAATTAAATAAATCAATTGATTAATGAAAGGAGTAAAGCGAAAGTACAAGTGAGTGATAACGACGCAGGAGATGTCGGAGGGGGAGATGAGAGAGAAATCGGGGAAGGCGCGGTGGTCGGAGTAGCCCATGTGCATGCCACAATCGAACATGATCTGTTTGCCTCCGATCGTCGCCACCACGCAACTCTTTCCCACCTCTTGCCCCGCCCCTAAGATGAGGCATTCGATCGCCATTGAAAGGAGGAGAGAGGAGAACGGGAGGTTTTAGTTTAGGGGTTTAGAAAAGACGAAATGATAGCACCTGAGGTAGCAGAAATTTTGAGTTTAAATCTAGACCGTTCGATCTGCCTTTGCACGATTAAAGTTACCCGTGCATTATACCTGGTCCGATTGACAAACTCAAATATAGACTCAAGACTGGTCGATTCAGGACCGTTCAGGATGGATCAAACGGTGTAAAGTGCATTGAGATTGGTGCTTCTAGGGTTGTAGTCTTTCTCTTTTCTTTAACTTAACGAATAGCATTGGACCGTCTCAGGGGTTCTAAGACGTCTATTTCAGATCGGACGGTGCATATCAGATACAAACATAATACCTTTCTTTCTCTCTGTTTTTTTTTTTTTTCTATTTTTTAAGGAATTCAAACATAATATCAGATACAATTATACAAAGGAGCAAAATTAAAAATTTACTGTAATGGAACTGATTTTTATAAAAATTAATATTTAACCAGATATATTTTAGAACAAGACATATTTATTGCTTTAATTAAACAATACTTTGAGAGGCAAACTATATAATTTTAGTAAAAATAACAAAAACTACACATGAAATATACAAATTTTTCTTAGCCACTACTGGATTCTTCAAATCTGCCCTTGCTCAAAATTGATTTGTGTTGTGGAAATCTTTAAAAAGAAAACTGGATCAAATACCATGTTTTAGTTCCAAATTGAATAAATCAAAAGCACAAACCAGATGTTGTACAACACAAAGCCCTTAAACATATAAAGGATCTAGTAATTCATTAACAAAAAATTTGGCAAAATATGTCTAAGATAAACAACGTAATTCATCGACAAAAAATTTGGCAAAATATGCATAATAATAATAATAATGCTTAAAAAGACAGCACCTCTCAAATTAGTTTCTTAATTGATACAGTCCATACTAAATCAGTGTCAGAAGAAACTGTGACCTTCTCCTCTTTCACAATATTTGAAGTGCTTATCAACCCACCAAATCCCATTGCTGTGTTGCCTGAACAAAAAAAAAAAAAAATAACTCAAATCGATCAGAACTAGAGAAATATGAATATTACTGAATTACCCTTGATTAAGAACAGTGCATTTCAAAATTTCAATATTGCCAGAGCATATCCTTCTAAATTATGAAAACTCACAAATTTACCCATTTTATTGTCTTTTCTATTGAAATCATTTTTAAATTTATATAGTACCCATTATAGAGGATAAATACGAGTTTTTAAAATTTAGAAGGGTAAATATGATATTATGAATTTTAGAGGGGGAAAAACTTTATTTCAAAGTTTTCGAGGTGTATACATGAAATCCCCCCTATAATTAAATAAAAAAATTAAATGAACAAATAAATAAGAACATAAATAAAAAAGAGGAAAGTAAAAGGGTTTACTTAGATTCCACTCGAGTCCAGTGGTGGTGGTACGGGAGGAAGGTGCACCAATAGGTATGAGGCCACAGTGTGGGCCCTCAACCAATGGCTGGATGTGAATCTCGTGAGAATGCGATTTAGGGAGGAGGTGAATCAGACAGTCGTCAGATAAGAGGATAATCCTGAGTTGCGAGAAACGATGCAACACGTTTATATTTCCTATTTCATGATCGAATCTCCCTCCGAGTGCGCCCACGACAAGAATGCATAGCTGTTGAGTCAAAGTTAAAATGGTAAGAAACCCTAAAATTAAAGTGAGATCAGTAATTTAAGGAAGGATGGTTTATAAAAGTTAGCAACCAAAGAATTTTGATAGAAAAGGCAATAAAATGTCACTGTGTACACTTCAGAAGTAGACAAATTAACCATTTTCCTCGGAAACCAACCAATTAAAAGACTGACACTTCCTTATTAAAGGGTAAAATGGGTATTTTATAAATTTAACATGAGTTTTGAACTTTTGATAGAAAAGGCAATAAAATGGGTAAATTTGTGAGTTTCTGAAATCTATAAGGGTAAATATGATATTATGAACTTTAGAGGGGGAAATACGTTATTTCGAAGCTTTTGAAGGGTATACATGAAATTCCCCCTTACATTTTTACTAGATGGATGTATGGAACATGTAACTGTGCTACATTCCTCTCAACGTATAAATTATAATTAAAACAGAATCAAGATAAGTCATTTAGATCAATATGACACAGTTTTTTCATAATTCTTACTACTTTGAACCAAATCACATAAAATCTGAACCTAGAAAAGGCTCTCGATCGTTTCAATTTTAGATCCATGTAATAACAATAGGATGGCATACCTTCGATTTGTCTTCCACTGGAGTTGAGTTATTGACATAAGCGACACATTTGTACAGATCTGTTGTGTCCTGATCATGCGATTCATCCACTACTTTTACACCCTGCATTCAATTTACAACATGTCAACATTAAAAATTAATCATAAATTAATAACTAAGAGACAAGTCGTGGATTTGGTCAAGATGCAGTACCAGATTAGGCACAATTCAGATCCTCAAGGTATTGATTCATATAGTAGATATACTAATCCCAATTTATTTTTATTTTATCTTAGCATGTTATTGTTTTAGCATTGTTTAATTGCTAATTTATGTGTGGCCAAATAACTCGGAAAAATAAATGATGCACGTATGCTTACCAGTATAATTTCAGTAGGTTGGGTACTATTTCCTGTTTGTTTAGGCTTAAACAATGCAACAGACACACTAATATTTAACTTGATATTTTTCCATGTAAGTTGGGCTAAAGTTTTTCGTAAGTTTTAATTTTATGTTGGATATGATTATGCTCAGTTGAGTTTGAAGCGTACCAAATTCAGGTAGAAAGCCTTCACGTCATCTTTGATAGAATCCAAGTCTCCACTGATTACATCCGGAGTATATCTGAAAATTCATGATAAAAAATATGGAACAAGCACTCAAAATCTTTCTTCTAACACCAAAAGATATACAACAGCACATTACTGAGACCTGTGCCCGAATATAATCGACAAAAAGGTACTATTCAGATGCCAAATTGTTGGGTCTTTCAAACAAAAGGTAATGGCCACTATGATTTGAGTTTCCTTTGAAAAGGGAAGAATTCTAAAATATCAGGGAAAATTCAGATTGGACTGTAAGTTTACATGTGCTTTGAGTATATAATTTTAAAAGTGGGCGTTGGTGGGGTCGGAGGGGTGGGGGTTACTATGAATGAACCCTATTTACTTGCAAAGATCAAACATCAATTTTGCTGGTCAATAGTACCAATTGAAGAAAACAAGATCAACTTTGATTCTTTTATGTTACTATTTAAGTTTCTTTATTAGCCTATTGATTTAAATTAAGGATTTAACAAGGCTAATTGGAAGTAAGAATGAAAAACAAAACAAACAAAAAGAGGAGAACCTGAGTCGAACTTCTGACGGGTCCTGATCTGGGAACAGTTTGGGTATATTGTCGTAGACCCGATTTGCACCTCCATCTGCACAAACCCTCAGCTGTGCTGCTCTACACATAATTTCCACCACATAATACTTTATCAATGCACTTTTAGCCCTTTTTTGCTAAATAGAATGTAAGTTATTCAAATTTCGCATGTCTTCTCTAAAATTAAAGCTTTAAACTGATCTATCAATTATCATTGTTTCAATTCACCTTTGACATCCAACTTCTATATCAGATTCCCGAATTGATATAATCAGTATATATTCTCTATACTATACTAAAACAAAATTACTTCACTAGGAGGGTCACATCACAAAATTACTTCACTAGGAGGGCCTATCCGTAAAATCAGAGAGAAAAGAGGAAGAACTAAGAAGGTACCTAACCTCGATTCCAGAGGAGAGGAGCGAAGCGGGGAAGGGGCTGATTGAGCACGATCAGTGAGTACGTCAGTGCGGATACATCGGGCTGCTGCGGGAGGAGGAAGGTGGAAGAGTGCGACATCACCTCCATTTTCGCGCCTAATTATCGAGCACCGCGAGACAAGTAAATGGAGAAGACGAGAGAGAGAGGAAGCGGCCTCTGTCGCGGCGGGAAGGATGGAGAAAATAAAATGAGATGATGATGAATTGACGATGGCGTTTACCTAAGGTAACAGAAATTTCGATTTTAGATCCAGACCGTTGGATGTGATCTAACACGGATATTGAAGAGTCCGTGTGCATTCC
The DNA here is from genome assembly GCA_025461045.1 of Carex parvula. Taxonomy (NCBI): domain Eukaryota; kingdom Viridiplantae; phylum Streptophyta; class Magnoliopsida; order Poales; family Cyperaceae; genus Carex; species Carex parvula. Next base: position 163,751 of record JAJGRW010000475.1, read on the forward strand.
ACCTCGGCCGGATTGGCCTGGATTCTGATCGGACGGTTTTAATTTGAGCTCGAATTTTCTGTTACCTCAGAGAGTTGTGGTGCTTCAGGAAATTCAAATCCCCTAAAGTAATATAAATTCTTTGTTTAGATCTGGACCGTCAGATCTGTTCAGGCACGAATATTGAAGGGCGTCGTGCATTCAACCTCGGGCAGGATTGGCCCGGACGGTCCAGATCTAAACGTAAAATTTGAGTTACTTTAGAGGAATGCACTCGCCGCGGCAGGAATTAGTTGCGTGGTTTGACCGTTTGAGAGAGTTTGTCAGAATATATAATTTTTAATCATTAGTTTTTGTGGGTCCCATGAGACAGTGACGTAATGCTGTAGAAACGTGAGACGCGTGTTCGAGTTGTGCTTTGGTTAGACATGTTCCTCCGAGAATAGGAGGTTTACACAGTCTATTGTACCTAACCATCCTATAAATCACAGCCGTCATTTACATCGAGATTCGTGCCACCTCGAATATTGATGTCAATTAACGGATTCGATTTGTTTGATTGTTCTCCGGTTATCGCAGAGGATCCGAACTTTTTTCACGGTCAAAGGTTTCTTGCAGCTTCTAATGTGTTTCACGGGTTAGTTTTTTTTTTTTTTCTTTTAACAGTAATAAAAAAACTAGAGTATATTTATCTGAAAAACCCTAACTAAAACTATATATTAGTCGCCAAATATTCGTATTATGTAATGCAACTGTTTTTAGTAACCATAAAATTAAGACTAAATAATTATTTCTCGGCCTCAATTTCTGATCAAATATTAATAAAAAAATTGTTTTAAATTTTCTTCTTTAAGTGTAATGTAGACGCTTTATTTCAAATTCTCTCTTAGCAATTATGTTGCAAATGCAATTGTAGGCACTTAAATTCAATAATTTTAATCAAACAGTGTCTTTAAAAATATTTGTATCCAATTCTATTTATAAATTATGAGTTTTTAGCACAGCAACAGTGAAAAATTTGCATAAAAATATCTCAAATGTGTGGCAACAGTGATATTTTTTAAATAATTTTTACATTTTAAAATGTTCATCGTCTTCAATTTGCACGGTAAAAATTTCATACAAATTAGAGCATCTACATTCCAATAACTCAAATGAGTTTCTAAATAACTGTTAACTACTTTTTAAGAAATTAAGGTCTCAAAAGTTTCTAAATTCTACATCTCCAAAATTAATTTTAGAGTTTTTATTAAACCACGTCAGCAATAAATTAAAAAGGAGAAATATAAAAATTTAAGTCAATCATTTGGACAGCATAGAGTTTATAAATAGTTTCTTAATAGAAACTTTCATACATAGTTTCTAAATAAGAAACTCTCTCACATCTCTGAAACTGAATTAGAAACTGCCACATGCATCAGATTAGAAACTCTATAATACCAGAATGTAGATGCTGTTACTAGTTGTGAACTTGTGGCTAAATATATTTTCCTGCATTCAATTTATTTTCACAAAACACAAGTCCTAAGAATAAAAAATGTTATTTTTAAGCTTTTGCAAAAATGTATGATTTAAAATAAAAAAACTTTTCTAAATATAAAAAATTCAGATTATTATTTGTAGCTTAGTTTAAAAGTTGAAAAGTTATGCAGCAAGTTGACATCACTTGTATTTTAAACTTAATTTTAAATTCTTTTCACATTGAGAATTATAATTTTAAATTGAAAATAATTTGTTATAATTAAAAGTTTTGATTTCAAATCTACAACAGATGAAAAATATATAAAAATATAAATTTAAGACATAGTTGACATGTTGTGGTAAAAAAAAAAAAACCATTTGCAATTTTTTAGCAAGATTTTTGAATTTGACACTTGCTCTATAATTCATAAAATCAATTGTGGCAGCATTTTTAGCTAGATTTTTTTTTTTGCCTTTTCATATGTTGCTAAAATAAAAAATTAATTGATTGGATTTATCTGAAAGATAAATATATTTGTTAACTAATATTAAAATTAAACGTGGCATTACTGAGATTCATTTCAAAATAAAAAAGTACTTTCAATCAGACTTCCTTGATAAATTACAACAATATATTTAAAATAAAATTATTTGTTGTAAATTAATAAGAGACCTAAATATTTATGACATTTATTCATGATCAAAATATTCAGTCTTGTTTTGTTTCTACTGTAAAATATAGACACTTGCATCGTGTAATTGATTAAAAAATATATTAATTATCTAGTTAAAATTTATTAATAAGCGTGATCATAATAACCCAATGTTTTAAATAGCGTTTATAGCGTCATAGCGGGAAGGCTACAAAAAAAGCTATAGCGAATAGCATAGCTATAGCGGAAGCTATTCCAAATAGCGTTTTTCTTTTACAAAAATTATATTATATATTTGTACTATATATTAACATTATCTAAAGTTTCATAGAACAATAAATAACACCAAATTAATTAAGAAATTATAATATTCATATTTGAACTAGTACAAAAGTCCATGGTTCAAAAAATATCCATAATAATATCATAAACTATCGATCTTTTTCTATACAAAATATCTTAAGTATCATGATTCATTCTATTTTTTTTTTCTATACAAAATAAATTTTATGGATCTTTATTTAAACCCATATAAATTGTCTAAAAAAGCCCACTATGCATAGCGCGCAAATAGCGCGCTACACGCTATGCGCTATAGCGGCCGTAGCGCAATTAGCGTATTTTCATGCCATAGCTTAGCGTTTAGGGTCCAAAAACGCTATAGCGCGCTATTTAGAACACTGTAATAACCTAAATGGTCAAATAAATCAAACTAAATACCATGCATTCACAATTTGTCTTTTATATATTGATGTCCTAATATTATTATAATTCATATTTTCTTTAATATTTTGTCCAATGTCAATCAAATGTTGATTAATACGTTCAAAACATGTTTAAGTTTAACCATGTGTTCAAAATTTATAAATTTATACCATTCCCATTATCTTTATAAATTTATACCATTCCCATTATCTTATATGAGCAGGGTTCCAATACCTCATGTTTTTCATACCTCATCATATCTCATACTTTATATCTTCGTTTTCAAAGTCCAAAATGTGGATCCGAACTGCTCAACATGATATTCATACTAAAATATCTCTGGGAATAAAATTTTATAATTTTTGAAATTTTTTTACTATTTTTTAAGATAGATACAAAATGACTGTTTTTGGATCATTAAAAAAACAGTGATTTTCTACTCACCTTAAAAAATAGTAAAAAAATTTCAAAAATTATAAAATTTCATTCCTAACCATATTTTTAGTATGAATATCATGTTGAACGGTTCGGATCGACAATTTAGAGTTTGAACACAAAAATATAAAATATGAGATACAGTGAAGTATAAAAGTCACCGGGCATTGAAACTCCTCATCTTATATTTATATTTCTTTTGATTGCAAAAGATATAGCCACGTGGCGATGCACCGAACACGTGTCTCCTTTACTTATAAAGAATTCATTACTAAATAAATCTAATTAACTAGATTTGATGTGGTAGCTATAATCAGTGCAAACGGATTATCGGACCGTATTCGGATTCGTATTCAAAATTAAATATAGACATTAGATATTTAATATCCGTGCAGATACGGATACGGATACGGATACAATTATACTTTAAAATTTTAATTATTTGTATCTAAATAGTATATATTTAATATATATTATGAAAAAAAATTATGTTATGCACTGTTATAGAATATGGATTGGCCGTATTCAAAAAATAAAAGCGAATACGGACATAATTTTACTACTATCGGATTCAAATCCGTATCTGATCCTTTTACATCCCTAGCTATATAAGAAACAAAATTACACTCTTTACTAATTAAAAACACCCTTTATAAAAAAACCTGTTATCTATTTTATTTTAACGATTTACCAGCTTTAACCAATAATTAATATTTTTAATATTATAAGAGTTTGGTTGTTGTGCTATCGATAGTATAACGAAATGTTGTGTTGTCATTTCGAAAATTTATTATACAGGGTTCAAAAGACAAATTTAAATCGTTAAAATCATTCTACTTTAAAGTGATGCATTTATAAGTTAAATATATACCTTTTAAATTATTTAGTTGTTTTTTTACCGTTTGACTTTAAACTAAATGAATTCGAAAATTTATAAATTTGACATGTAAGCACATCACTCATGAAGTAGATCAGTTTGAATGTGTCATTAGAAATCTATTCAATAGGATTTCTAAATGACGATGTATGTCTTAATCTATCGATAGCACACTAGCCAAACTTATATTATAATAGCAGATGAGTAGAACTAGGGTGTTCTTAAGGTCACCAAGCCTCTTTGTGAGCTTAACTAAAAAATTCATCGAATTGGTTTCAAGCGACGCATCCAAACCGTTGAAACCGATCTACTTCACGAGTGATGAGTTTGCATATCAAGTTTTTAAATTTTCGAACTAATTTAATATAAAGTCAAGTGGTCAAAAAATAATGAAAAATGAACACATTAAAATTAACTTATAAATGAATAATGAAAAATGAACACATTAAAAAATAATGAAAAATGAAAAATGAACACATTAAAATTGTTCGCTTTACATTTGAAAAATATATACTTTTAATAATGTGTTTATAATGCAAAGGGAAGTTTGGAACTGCTACATGGCTATCTACACAGAGAGTAGACACATAAGATCAATATCAGACTTGAGACTTAATCAATTAGTCCAATTTGATGATATTTTTTTGGGCTTTTAGTCCAAGTTGGAAACAGTTGTCACTTGCATTGCCAGGCAAAAAATGAAACAAAAATTAAATAGACACAGACAGGCTGTCTCAAAGGAACACGTATCCTCTGCATTAACTCCAAAGGAAATCTTTTAAGTTAATTTATCTCGGCCATTTGATATTGAACGGAGTCAATTTGGCTGTCTGATTTTAACAGAGGACCATCTAATATTAGTGCGGATCTAATTTGCACGGATCTTAAAAGTTGATCGGATGGTTCAGATGCATTAACTCAAAAGATTCCCTTTTGAATTAATGCAGAGGATACTTATTCGTCTCAAAGCTGGTTTTTCTTTTTTTTAAACCTTCATAGAGGCTGCGTCTCAAAATTGGTACAGCAGATCCAGTTCAGTCACCGAATGGAACGGCACGATATTTGTATTAGTTATGTACTGTGATTATCTTTTGAAAATTTGACACGACACAACACAGCACAACATGTGAAAGATCTGGTCATTGCTCGGTGGTCACGCGAGTCACATGTAATTAGAACTATTAGAACTTGAGCAAATAGTGAATCTTTGAATAAACTAATCTAAATTATGAAAAAAATAGTTAAACGTGATCAATAGTGAGAAACGTGATCAGTCACGTTTGGTCACTGCACATTTAGTCACAGTGTGACTCGCGTAGCGTGACTCGCGTTCAAGCACAACACAGCGTGACCACCCTTTAATATTTTGATCACTGCACGTGAAAAATTAACTTTATACGATACGACACAAAACCAAAATCACAACGTATTAGTCACGGTGCGGTTTTGTTTTTTCTACTATGCTATGGTACTTAATATAAAAGGACCGATGAAAACTCTACGCTTTCGGCCCAAAATTGAGAAATGTGTACATCCAACCCAAAGGCCCATGTATTTGCCCATGCTCCCTTCATTTATCTTTTCATTCAGGCCTATGCCTTTTTGCAAATTGCAATTTCTTTTTCTTTTTTCTTGGAGAACAGATTGCAATTGTTATACTTACCAAATTATGTCCTCATGTTTTTAAGAATGACGAAATTATCCATTTTCCCTTTAATTATTGTAATTAAAAAGGGCACTTTTAGTACATATTGAAATTATATAAACTCTACAATGCATATTTTTACAGTCGATATAATCTTGTTGAGTCAGCAATAGTGTGTATGTAGATTAGTATTGTAAAAAAAAGTCGTTTAGGCAGATTAATCGGCTAATTAGTTATTAGTGGTAATTCGTCACAGATTAATCATTCCGTTTATTTTTTATTATTTTTAATTATTTTTAATTAATTACTTAACAATATCTTGTCCGTTCAATGAATGCATACCGTTATTTACAACATTGATGTAACATGATATTTTAATATTTAATATTGATATATATATATATATATATATATATATATATATATATATATATATGAATCTGGCTAATATGCTACGCGTATATAAGGGCCCCTCCATGCTACTGTTCACTTTTTGAGTTTTCAAAATTCTAACGGTCGATCCGAACCGTTCAACATGATCTCCATATGAATATGTACTTGCAAACCAAATTTTATATTTTTTAGAATTTTTTTACTATTTATTAAGCCACTTTGAAAATCGCTGATCCAATGGTCCAGAAAAGTTTACTGTTGTGTACAAATTAGTGTTTTTTCAAAGTGGCTTAATAAATAGTAAAAAATTCTTAAAATGTAAAATTTGGTTTGCAAGTACATATTCATATGGAGATCATGTTGAACGGTTCGGATCGACCGTTAGGATTTTAAAAACTAAAAAAGTGAGCCGTAGCACGGGGCCCTTATATACGCGTAGCACTGTCCTGTCATATATATATATATATATATATATAGAGGTTGGCTATTATACTTCCATAAGCATATGCCTACATATGCTTATAACTCATTTTTGCGTTTCCAATGTTCAAATGGTCCATCCGAACCGTTCATCTTGTTCTCCATATTAATATGTGCTTGGAGATCAAATTTTACATTTTTCAGAATTTTTTTACTATTTATTAAGCCACTTTGAAAATTGCTAATCCGGGTGAACAGTAAAAACAGTGCAACAAATTCAGTGGCTTAATAAATATAAAAAAATTCAGAAAATGTAAAATTTGGTCTCCAAGCACATATTAATATGGTGAACAAGATGAACGGTTCGGATGGACCATTTGAACATTGGAAACGCAAAAATGAGTTATAAGCATATGTAGACATATGCTTATGGAAGTAGAATAGCCAACCTCTATATATATATATATATATATATATATATATATATATATATATATAGGGACTGGCTAAATTGCTGCCGGCAGCATTCTGGCCAGCTGCTGCCGGGGGCAATTTGGTCATTTCCGGTGTTCAAATAACAAATCTGAACCGTTCAACATGTTCTAAATATTAAAATCTACTTGGAGACCAAATTTTACATTTTTTGGAATTTTTTTACTATTTATTAAGCCACTTTGAAAATTCCAGATCACACGGTCCAGAATTTTGGTGCACTGTTCACCCGGATCAGCCAATTTCAAAGTGGCCTAATAAATAGCTAAAAAATTCCAAAAAATGTAAAATTTGGTCTCCAAGTAGATTTTAATATTTAGAACATATCTGTATAAAAAAATTTGTTGTTTGAACACCGGAAATGACCAAATTGCCCCCGGCAGCAGCTGGCCAGAATGCTGCCGGCAGCAATTTAGCCAGTCCCTATATATATATATATAGAGTAGAACTAGGGTGCTCCTAAGCTCACCAAGCCCTTCCGTGAGCGCGGCTCTAAAACCTATCAAATTGACTTCAAACGACATTTCCAAACCGTTAGATGTTCAATCTATATTAAAATGTGCTTGGAGACCAAATTTTACATTTTTTGGAATTTTTTTACTATTTATTAAGATGGTTTGAAAATCGCTGTTTTCCAATGGTGCAGAATTTTAATAAAAACAGCGATTTTCAAACCATCTTAATAAATAGTAAAAAAATTCCAAAAAATGTAAAATTTGGTCTCCAAGCACATTTTAATATAGATTGAACATCTAACGGTTTGAAAATATCGTTTGAAGTCAATTTGATAGGTTTTAGAGCCGCGCTCATGAAGGGCTTGGTGAGCTTAGGAGCACCCTAGTTCTACTCTATATATATATATATATGAGGAGGGATCAAGTTACAACAAATTTGAGTTACAACAATCATTTTTTTCATTTTCAAAGTCCAAATCGTCGATCCAAACCGTTCAACATGATTATCTAAATAAAAATGAGGAACTTTATTATAACTGTGAACTTCGCAGTTTAATCTCCCAAATTAGTATAATTTGTAGTAACTCATCTTCCTCCCCATTCCATCTACCCACAAATAATTCTCTTTTGATCATTAATACTAACAATAAAACCACACTGTACCTGCACTTGCCTTTCCTTTCATTCAATCAATTCCCCAGTTCCCCTCATAAATCCATCTCTTCTCCTTCCATTTCATAAAACCATGGACGCGATCGCATCCAAATGCGATGACATCGAAACCCCTCTCGTCGCATCACCACCGTCTCAGTAGTCGTTCCTTCATGTCGTCTCTCTCCTCTCCTCCTCCTCCGCCGCCGCCTCCGACCATCGCCCCGATGCCTCCGTTGCAACCTGATCGCGGGGCAGAGATGCGACAGATGGATTGTAATTTGGCATCTCTCTGCGAGCATATCCAAGCGGAAGGGTTTGGGTCGGGTGCGTTCTCTGATGTGTCGGTGGAGGCTATGGGGTCCACTTACAGACTCCACCGCTTGATCCTTTCGCGTAGTGCCTACTTCAGGTTAGATAAGAATTAAGATATCTCTCACATTTTATTCCAAAATTGCAATCAGATTTGGTACTGAAATTATCAATAATTGTTCAAATCAAGGAGATGATGATAAAATGCAAGTCTTAATTTACTTTGTGCAACAGTTAATTCAGTGTGGAGAAATGATAAATATATATATATAGATAGACATAGATAGAGAGAGAGAGAGAGAGAGGTTTTGAGGGTACTACGGATGTAGTTGTGAGCCGTAATGATGCCAGTAGTTTACAGATGTGTTATATTTGTGGTCATTGGCATTGAGGTCAATGGATGTAAAACTTTTTTTAATTAATCAAAGCTTGGTAGCGACTACCAAGAATTTTTCGAAAAAGAGAGAGAGAGAGAGAGAGAGATTGACTAATATGCTTTCGGTAGCACTTCGGCAGAAACGCCATAGGGTCAAATTTCAAAATTTCATATTCGAAACTTCGACCTAAGTAGCTCAGTAAATTGGTTATATATTGAACTTATAGAATACCAATTTTTACGATTTTTGGATTTTTTTTACTATCTTTTATGATTTATGAAAGATGGCAAAAAATGGCTTAAAAATAAAAGAAAATTGAAATAATTTTAATAATTTTGTTAGATGGAACATCCAACAATTAAATTCTCTAACCTTGGTAGTTAAGTTATCAATTGAGCAGTAAAGATTAAATATTTTCTAACATTTACTAATTTGAAATGTGATTTTTATCTAACATGGTTATTTTTTTGTGGGAATAAAAAAAATATGGTAGAAACATGCTACAAGGTCCATGGAAGGAGGCGGGTGCACCAACTGTTGTGTTACAAATAGACGACCCGAATGTGAATTCAGAGGCAATTTCAATATGTCTCGCTTATATTTACGGACAATCCCCAAAATTAACTGATAACAATGCATATCGGGTTCTCGCTTCCGCTTCTTTTCTCGATCTTCAGGTGTCTTAGTGTATTTCTCTCTGTTTTTTTAATCTCATCTATGACCAAATTATTCAGGATAACAGTTTCGAAAGGGTGTATTTACTGATAAATGAAAATGTTTTTTCACTCTTTATTGTTGACAGATCTTCTTTGACACAGAAGTATTATTTAGTTTAGAGGTCAATTTTTGTTTAGAGACTATTAAATTCTGTGTTTGCATATGCCTTTATATGTGATAGCTTATGCCTTAAATATCATTTAAAATCTGTTTAGACTCTGCAATTAATCTATGATTTTGATTGAATTTGACAATTATGTTATTGGGTTAACTTTTTTAAGTCCGAATAAAGCCTCAGCCACCAATTAACCTGTGCAATGGAACCAAGGCAGTAAATTAAAGTAATGAACATCTCAGTTACTTATTTTTTTGCTAGTCTCATTGTTAGAAGCTATTCATATGTATAGCTTTTCATTTTTATAATGTTTTCCTGCAACTTACCTTTTTTCAATTGTGTATCATTATTCTCTTTTAACCTTTACCTTTTGTTTTCAGGATTTGTGTGCAATTTGCACAGATTTTATAATTTCCGAGCTCTGGACATCAAATTTTCTTCAGTATCAGGTCATTTCTTGTACTTCAAAAAACCAATTGGTACCATGTGTTACTGGTGATATAGCAACCTTTAATTTTTGTCTAGGTATCTTAAATCTGAATTAAACCTTGACAAATGCGAAAAGCATATGCAGTGAAGAACCCAACAAAGTAAAGGAAAAAAAGGTCACAACCAGGATCTGTTTCACTTTGTAATATTGAGTTTATTAGGATATCATTTCTTTTATGAGGAGGGTTCAAAGGCCTCCACTTTTTGTGCCTCCATTATGCCTCCATTTTAGAACTACAATAACTTAAAATTTAAAACTTAAATGTCAAAATAAACAGTTAGACATGATCTATATCATTTTTTCTATGCACATGTAAAAGATACATTTTAACTTTGTTTTGATTAGTATCAAGAGCTTGCAAAAATGCACCGATGTGGATAAATTATGAACGTTGATTTTTCAACTTATTGATCCATATAAAACCAAAATCGAAAAGTGATAATTTTTTATGTACATGTAGAGAAAATAAAATAGAGCACATCTACATTTTAGAATTTTTGTAATTAGAAAATTAAAAAATAGAGGCATGAAGGAGGCACAAAAATTGGAGGCGTTTGAACCCTCCACTTCTTTTATAAGCGACCTTTTTCTTTCTGAGTGTGAATCTAGTTACTCTTTGGTGCAGATTTTTGCAGAGAGCCAAGATTACGGCATGCATGGAGAGCGTGTCAGAAGTGCTTGTTGGGGTTATCTTTGTCAAAGTGCCACCATGGAGTTAAGAGAGGTAATTCACTATTTGTACTCTATAACAAGGATTTTCACTAATTAATCTGGCCACAACCTTATTGTTATTGGTTAGATGATGAATAAATTATATTTATGATTTTCCTGAAATTTATATATTTTAGGTTCTTCCGAAACTCTCTGCACAGACTCTGCATGCCCTCGTTACCTCTGATGAACTTTGGGTGCCTAATGAGGAGAAAAGGTACAAATAGGCCCAATGCAGCATCCCCTGAGATAACTCAACTTTTGAGTTGATATATGTAAAAAATCTGAACCTTAGCACAAATCTTAAAGCAACCCATTTCCTATAAATTTACCTCCCGAGAATCAAAAGTTGAGTTAACTCAGAGGATACGCTTCCCCAACGCCTTTATCGATTATTAATTTTTCGACAACTTAAGTTCACTTTGTTTCTTTGATGTTCTTTATTCAAGGTTTGAGCTGGCATTGCACACTCTGCTTGCCAAAGGCACTATTTCAGAGGAGGAAGAGAACTCTAGTTCTATAATAAAAGGAAAGACTGTTATTGGTAACAGTTCAACTGAGCAGTTGATGGAATCAGAACTGTTACACTTGCAAATTCAAGATAACTTGGGAAGCTATAAACCGGCTAATCGAATCAATCTTTCTGATTGTATGGCTGAGTTCCAGTCAGGCGTACCTTTCTCCAACACAGTACTGGTACGATAAATAACGGTACTCATTTGGCATGTTTAGTTACTATGGTGTTTCAAAACAGGCACCAATGGGTTACTTGTCCAGTCTGCTAATCTCCCGTACCAAGTTAATAATACCAGTCTGGTACTGGTAGTGTACCAGTGCCTTACCCAGATCGCCTATTGGTTTCCACTGGAACAGTAACTTTTTGTGCTGGTAATTTTTAGGATGGTGCGAATGCCAAGAGAAATGCGGCGGACCCCACCATTGACTGCCCTTCTCCATCCGGCAACTCCTCAATGTACAAATTTAACGAGAGTATCTGGCCAAGGGACTGCTCTTCTTCAAGCCCGACAAATGAACCGCTGCCTGGCATGCCCTTATGGGCCAATGGAACTGTTGGGAGGAGGCAAGTAAAGAACAATGCTGCCACAAAAGGGCGTTCTTGCCTCCTCCCTTCCGACGAATACGAGGCATTCATGAATATTTTTGAAGGTGGATCGCTTCTCTATTGCAATATGTCGTTCGAGGCTTTGTTAAATGTGAGGAAGCAGCTTGAAGAATTTGGGTTCCCTTGTAAAGCCCTAAATGACGGCCTCTGGTTACAGGTTTGTAGAATCTGACCTGTAAGATTTTGTAGCTGTGGAGAATAAGTTTTGGTGTTGAGTTACCACTTTTTTTTTTTTGAGATAAGTTGGATCAAGCCCACTGACTTCTATTAAAAGAAACCTTTAGAAAGTTTACTGGTACCACCTCTCTAGTACCTATTCCAGATACCAAGAAAGCAAATAGAGGCATACATTAATGCCCCCAATCAATTTAAGTGTACGTTTTATAACATTTTCAATTAATAATTTGTAATGTGCCCATGCTCAAACAACTTTTGGAGACCATGCTTTCAAGTTTAAACTTTAAGTCTCTATTTTTAAGTATTGTACCACCAATTCCAGCACCAGACATTAATCTTTACTCCCTTCTATTTGTTTGATTTGTGTCATTTCATTTGCATATTTGTAAATTTGTACAACTTGAAGTTTATGAGACTAACGCGAAATATGGCCAAGGCTTTAGTGTTGTGTCATTTCATTTAAACTTCAAAATTATGTACCCTCTAAAATTCATAATATCATATTTACCCTTCTAAATTTTCTAAAACTCACAAATTTACTCATTATATTATCTTTTCTATTAGAACTCATTTTAAATTTATAAAGTACCCTTTTTACCCTTTATTAAGAAAAATAAAAAATATTAAAACATGTTTAAGAAAAATGTCAGTCATCTAATTGGTCAGTTTCCAAGGACAAATAGGTCAGTTTTCTACTTCGCATACACAGTGACATTTAGATATATGCTTGTATAAGCCTTAGAAGTACCTAAGAAGGTCAAGAGCGTCCTCAAGTACTTCTCGAAGTATTTGAGGGGTATACATGAAATTATATATGACAGTGTCTTAACATTTTTTTATTATTATATGTACAGATGCTTCTATGCCACCGAGTTCAGGCTGTAGTAGCAGACACATGCCGAAAATGCTGTCTTACTACCAACTTATGTGCATGTAGTCAAACATACACTTTCACCCATGGAGGCGGCGGTGTAAATTATTACAGACAAGACAATGACAGAAGCACCAGTCCCGGTAGTAGCAATATTAATATCGGCAATATATACCTCTCTGAGGCACAAGGCGACGGTGGTAGCTTATTTGGGTCTTCACGCGTTCATGTAAGTTCAGATCTCTATCTTTATTTTTCTTTCTTTTCTTCTGTTTCATTTTCATTGACTTCTATAGACAACTTAGAAATGGTCTATTGGGGTTTATCAAAATTTTTGGTAGTCTTTTTGGTCTAGTTGTGAAAAGCGGGACCACTATCAGAGAATATCATAATCATACCCAATACAATACTGGTACGGTGATATGACATTTTTCAAGAACTAAAGATACAATGCATTGTATATATTTAATAATTGATATACAATATAAAGTGTAGTTTAAGCTTCTGCCAACTTTCATTTTTATTAATCATATAATATATGTTTGTATTTTCAATTTGTTTATCAATGTTATGGTATAAATCAGTGAATACAAAAAGAGCGAAATTAACTAGTGAAAGAGAAAAAGAAAAAAAACACGGAGTCTGGTTCTGGTCATGCGAAGATTTAGTCTCACATTGCTTATATAATCTCTCGGATTGCCCCTGGGGTGATTAAAGGATATACAATTAGTTGATCACAAATTAACACAAATAAACTAAAAGAATAAGTCAAAGTAGAAGAGCCTTAATGGATTAAATCGGATGTACTACTACATTTATGTTAGGTGAAATATAGCTTCATTTAACAACTATAGTATGACACTTTCTTTACACCTATGGGTTTCACATAAAAAGGAAAAAAGAATAACACTTTCTTTTCATTGCTTTTATATACTCACTTACCCTTAATGTCTGAAATGTATTTCAGAGAGGGGGTGCTGATGGCCTAGCTGGCATCGGGAGGGGATCCACGAGTCCCGGGTCAAGTGCTGCATGGGCTCCGACCCGTTTCGTTTTCTCGCGGGTCCCAGTCGGACTGGGAACTAGGACTGAGTCAGAAACCGCCAGACTTGACCATAATGCGGAGATTTCAGGGGATGGTTTGACTGTTTTGGTTGGTCTCAGTGAGGAGAGAGTGTATGATCCAAGCAGCATGAGTAGTCGGTTCAGTGGACCAGCTGGTGCAGTTTCTGGCATGAGTGGGACCCAGGTGCAGATGGTGGATTCAAGGGAGGAGAATGGACTCGGGCTTTCACCTGATTGGGAGATCTCTGAAGAAAGTCAAGAGACGTCTACTATTTCTCTGGATTTTAAAACACCTCTAAGCCACTTCACTCCGTTTCGCTTTGGGTACAATTTGCATTTGTTTTTCCCTCTTTTATATTTTATGTTGTGATGTTTAGTTTTGTGCTTATATTAGGATTTCAAATAAACCCCTGTTGTGAATTTTCTCAATTAACAGTCAATTGTTGTACAATACTTCAACCTGACCAAATTATAGCTTTAATTGCATGTAAAATTACTTTAAAACCCAATTCTATTACAAAAACATAATGCGATTAGGTATCAAGTACCTACGTAAGCATGGGCAAAGCATTTTCTGAGCAAAAAGCTGCTTAAATTTTAGGTCTTAAATAAATAGATCTAGCAACATTTCATTTAACAAAAAAAAAAATGTCAGTGTGGAATTTGAAGATGTGCACCGGCTCACTGACGGCCAGGTTAAACATTCTCCTGAGGTGTTCTATGGTGGTTCGCTCTGGAAGGTTCGTTCTTGCTCTCAATATTTTAATTTGTTTCTTTTTACATGTGATTTCGTTCTTTTTTATTTTAATTTCAAGAAGTTTGTATTGTTTTAATAGGTGAGTGTACAAGCATTCAATGATGAAGACCCCCAGGGCCGTCGTACACTAGGTATTTTCTTCTGTTGATTACAAATCTATAATAAAATTGTTTAGTTAATACTTTAATTTGGCTTAAGAGTGAGGCTATGGTACTATGCATAGCACACATCAGCCGGGTACTATGGATCTATATCTTTATTTTCAAAGTCCAAATAGTCGATCTGAACCGCTCAACTTGATCTCCATATGAAAATATACTCGGAGGCCAAATTTTACATTTTTTAGAATTTTTTTACTATTTTTTTAGATAGGTAGAAAATCACTACTTTTGGATGATCCAAAATCTTTAAATCAAGTGTTTTTCTATCTATCTAAAAAAATAGTAAAAATATTATAAAAAATGTAAAATTTGGTTTACTAGTACATTCCATATGGAGATATAGATCCATAGTACCGACCGATGTGCGCTATGCATAGTAACGTAGCCTCACTCTTTAGCTTACACCAAAGAGAAACACATCTATGAAGGACATACAAAAAGAGGTTATTTATAAAGTTGTTAATGCATTCTGCAGGGTTATTCCTACACAGGCGAAAGGCAGAGGTGACTGATCCCCTTAGGAAGGTTAGTGCGTGTACATTTGCGTCATTTTTTAATTCATCATATCAAATGCAATGCGTATATCGGTTTTTAAAGGACACCCAATGTTTTGCGACATTTGCAAATGAGACCTAACCGCTATAGGTATATGGTATAATGAAAAGGTCGTGCTGTGTTTACTTCTTTTATTGGCTCTTATTAAACAGACTGGCCTAAACTGGGTCTAAACTAAACCACTTCCTTAAGTGCCTTAATTTTGTGTTTAGTCATGGACCCACTGTGTGCGACTATTTGCAAATTTTACTCTTCTTTAAACCTCAACCAAACATGAATAATATAGGCCGACCTAAATCAGTAACTAATTTAGGCCTCCTTAACATTTCATATGAAATGTTGGTTTATTTAACATGAAATTATTTGCATTACTTGATGTTGATGTTGACTATTGGGTATAATATGCAAATGACCAAAATTATTTGTTACTAATTGGAATTACCATGAATGCTATGTACTGTTCGCGAAGTAGTGAAATTTTGATTAGATTTGCAATGTTTACATTTTGTGTTCTTTCGGTTAAAAATGGTGTCTTTTGTTCAGGCGCACATGTACATTGACTCAAGAGAGAAGGTCACAGCTCGGTATAAGGTAAACTGGACTTGGTGTATTTCCTTTTTGTTGGTCTTCTCAATTTAGACAAGGGAAATTATATCAGATTTTATTACCACAGCAGTGGTACACATTTTTTATGTACAAAATTGTCAACCCCCACCCCCACCTAGTTCTGTCCCACATATTTATGTCAATTCAGGTTTTTGATCAGTGGATTAGGTAAGGTTAAGAACTTAAAATTTAGCAATGGACACAAATTTTGTGAAAAACTGTAATATAATATTTGTATTTATAACAAATTTTGTGAAAAACTGTAATAGTCTTACTAGTAATATTTTTATGACATAATTACTAGTCAGATAGTCTCACTAATTAATTAATTAAAAATTTCAGCTAATATGTCCGTCAAAAAGGGAAGTGATGGTATTTGGGAGCCTTAAACAAGCCGGCACCCTTCTACCGAAAGCACCGAAAGGATGGGGTTGGCGCACTGCACTTCTCTTTGATGAGCTAGGGGATCTCTTACAAGGCGGGTCCCTACGTATCGCTGCTGTTGTACAGGTAGTATGAATTGTTTGTACCGTGTACATATTCGTGCCCCCCGCATGATTGTCCTTGTTTGTAAGTTAGCCGGTTTTAAAAATAGGTATATCTGTTGCTAGCACTGCTTGTAGTATTAATAAAGTTTTTTTTTTTTTTTTTTTTCTATAGCTTTTTGTTAGTTTGTAAAGGGGAATGCTTTGCTCTAGTTCAGCATGATTGAACAATCAATCAATCAATATCCATTTATAAACAAACCTAGGGAATTTTTACTTGATGTCAAAATTATTATAAAGTATGTCTATTTCCAAACCAAATAAAAGAAATTAAGTTCTAGCAATTAAGAGTCCCATTCAGAATTGCATTGTGTAGGTATACCCATTAAACTAAAGTATGTCCATTTCCAAACCAAATAAATTCATTAATAAATCAATTAGTATTGTGTCTGTAGGTTGCAACGGAAACCAAACATATTATAAGAATAAAAAAAACTCAAAAACTTATCTTCATAAAATATTTAGATTAAATAATAAATAATATTTTTTTAATGACATATTAAATGACATCTACACATAATAACATTCTTTAAATGAAATATTTTCATAAAAAATCTCGAACAAAATGTCATACAGATAACATTATTTAAATAATATAAAAAAATAAAAAGAAATGAAGACATGATTAATCAATTTAAAAGTTTTTTAAATAACATTTAAAAAATAGAAATAAATCATGACCAATCAGAAAAATAATACAATCTACGTATAAAGAGTACATGTCTAAATAAATTTAGACTTATACACATAAAAAAACATTAAAAAAAAATATAAAATTAAAATATTTGATCAGAGACTGATGTTCAATTTGAAATTTCATCTTTTAATCAAAGCCGTTAATAAATTAGAACATCTACATGCTTAATATAAGAATAGAGATTTCCAATGGTAACGAGATTGATTTTGTACTTTATAGATGGCAAGGTTGTATGTCAAAATTATCAGACCGTGAACTCGTAACAATTCTAACGTAAACACAAAAATGTTTCTGCATTTATATAAGCATTATATATAATGCACCAAATAACAAAATGTTTGAATATGACCAATCACAGTTTACATTATGTTTCTCATTGTCCAGAGATGCAAATGCAACGTACTGCAATATTTATCTTCAATAAATTAGGGTTTCATAAATGGCTGCGGATTGAAGGTAGCAGAACACATACTCTTCAAATGAAAATAATAACATTCTCTTTAAGAGTATGTATATACATCTTAAAGAATTTAATAAGAAAGATAATTTCACCAAAAAAAGAATGATAATAACAATAATCACAAACACCAGAAAAAAGAGAATTATACAAACCTCTACCAGTCTAAAGATCCGAACTAGATACTGGACAACAGCAAGGATCAAACTGACATCTACACGAAAGAAATTACAAACAAAAAGAGAAACACACTATGATTTATATACAAACAAACCAGAACAAACCAGAACATGGGCAAAGCAAAGCGATGTGTTATAAGTATAATATCAACTCTAGTTGGAGTCACAACTCCACTTTGAAGTCGGTATGCAGTTTAAATAGTGACACCAGTGGCAGTGATCGTTTCCATTTTTACCCTTGAAAAGCATCACCAAGCTAACCGTAAACCTGCCATTCGAAAAAAGAAACCAATGGTAGTTGCTCAAACCATGTTTGTTCCTAAGAAATATACGTGAGGCTATGGATGCATATCTTCATTTTTAAAGTCTAAATAGTCAATCCGAACCGTTCATTATGATCTACATATGAAAATGTACTTGGTGGCCAAAATTTACATATTTTAGAATTTCTTTACTATTTTTTTAAATAAGTAGAAAATCACTACTTTCGGATCGACTATTTGAACTTTTAAAATAGAGATATTGATCCATAGTACGGACCATTATGCGCTATGCATAGTACCATAGACTCACTCTTAAAATTCAGATATTTTAACTCCTTGAGAGTAATTTTGTAAAAATTATTACCCTGCTAGTAGTATGAGAAGTGAAACGATCCACAAAACATACTGGTACAGCTTGTACTTGGATTTTGGTTGACTTGATTGAGGCAAATCGTGGCGGTGCATCCAACCAAACTGTGGCCGGGGTAACAACATAAACCCTAGAAGTAAACCCGTTATGAATCCGCCTATATGCGCAAAATTGTCAACATGCGGAAGTGTACCGATCGCCAAATTCAACACGATAATGAACCCTAGTGTCAGTATAGCAGCAGCCTAACAAAAAGAGAAGATAAAATAACGGTAAAAATGTTATAAATTGCAGAGAGATACCTCACAATTGATCATTTCCAAGACATCTCTACTTGTTTAGAAGGGGGAATTTCATGTAGACCCCCTGAAAAACTTTGAAATTACGTATTTCCCTTCTAAAATTCATAATATCATATTTACCTTTCTAAATTTCAAAAACTCACAAATTTACCCAATTTATTGTCTTCTCTATTAAAACACATTTGAAATTTATAAAGTACCCATTTAACCTTTATTAGAAAAATAAAAAATAAGTCGACATCTTTCTCAGATGTCAACCAACCTTCTAATTGGTCAGTTTTCGAGGGCAAACGAGTAATTTATCTACTTCTGACGCATACACATTGACATTTAGGTATATACTTGTGTAAGCGTCAAAAGTAGAAAAAATGACCCATTTGCCCTTGAAAAATGACCAATTAGAAGACTAACATTTTCCTAAAAAGTCTGAAAAGTATGTCCTCACTGTTGGATGATGTACAATAACATAAATATATATTGAAAAAATGGCAAACATCATTAATTGTCATCTACAAAAATTAATAAACATCACTTTCTACATTCTTATGATGGCACTGCTTTAAAAAGTTTAGAAGTACATTCTCATTGCTTGATATATCTAAAAAACTACACAAAAGGGGAATTGATTGACATCATTTTCTAACTTTTCTAAAAGGCCATCTATTCAATTTCTATAATTATGTCAAGCACCCAACTAACAGTTCTAACACAATATGACTTTCTCATGAAAATAAAGGGGGTTTTCTATAATTAATTAACAGTACAGGGACCTTTTTGCAAATCCATATTATTTAGTGTTCATACATACCCTGTTAGAGTAGATGCTCCAGTTTGTAATAAGCTCAGAAAGCATAGACCCGAGTAAACCAAATAGAGCACCAGATGCACCAACAGAGACACCATTTCTCAAAAAGAGAGCCGAGAGGACATTGCCACCAAATCCCGATACAAGGTATATTAGACCAACTCTCACTGAAATATACAAAAAGTTATATACGAATTTAAATTGTTCATTTCTTTCCTATGTATCCTCGTTAATTTCTCTTGTTTGCAACCTAATTATGAAAAGATTTGCTGGGTTAATATTTGAAAAGAAGAGGCGCAGGGCATTATGATCATATTTGACTCTATTAACCTTGTTTTTCCCGAATTCAGATCACCTAAACTAACCCAAATTTTGAGTTTAGGTCCAGGGCATTATAGTCATATTTGACCAGTTTTTACCAGGTTGGAGTTGCCATCTAAAATAAACCGAATAATGATGCATGTCAATTGCAAAAACAAGAAATGTCCATATTATGTGCAAATAAGCAATATTTCGGGGTTTAAATTGCATTAAGTAACTGATACAAAAAGAAAACAGTAACTGAGGTTAATGAGCTTACAGAACCCAAATTGTTGCTCCAAGCGAATTCCGACAAAGAGAAGACTAAGCATGTTAACTAACAAGTGGATTAAACCGGCATGAAGCCAAATACTTGTTATAAGCCTCCAGCCTTGGTGCTGATTTACTACTTTGTCCCAAACAAGACCCCCCACTTTAACTAACCTGAAAAAACAAATACATGTATGATTTCTACCTTTTTTTTACCACCTCATCTAATTTTTATAATTGAACTAACCTTATAAAGTATGATAGAAAGGCAGCTTACTTGTAAAAGCAAAGCAAAAAGTTAATAAAAAAGGGTTCACTTAATGGAATAATAATAATACACTAATCACCATACAATAATTTCCAATCATGACACCTCAATCAAGCAATCCCCCTTCTCAAATAAATATCACAATTTTTTTTTTTTCAACATGAGCAAAAAAAAAAAAAACCTTATTTCTTGGGGGAATTTCATGTATACCCCTGAAAAACTTCAAACTCACAAATTTACCCATTTATTGTCATTTATAATAAAACTCATTTTAAATTTATATATATCAATTCAACTGTTGGTGGCACTTCGCCACCAACCCTCAAATTTTTTTTTGTAAAATACCTATTTTACCCTCTATTAAAAACAAAACAATATGTACCACGTTTAAGAAAAATGTCGGTCTTATAATTGGTCGGCGGTTTAGAGTGAAAACATGTAATTTCGAAGTTTAGAGGGTGAAATACGTAATTTTGCAGTTTTTGAGGGGTAGACATGTATGATTTCTACCATTTTTTTTTCTTTTAATGGAATAATAATACACTAATTTCCAATCATGACACCTCAATCATGCAATTAAAACTTAAAAGATCACAACTTTTCTTTCTTTCTTACTTAAAGAAACAAAATTGGGGATAACCAATCAAAATTGCGCTTACGTGGAAGCAGAGGGACCAAAGAGAGGGTTCTCTCGAAGGGGCTGGAAGGAGAAGCGATGGAGAGCTCTGGCAACGCAACCTCCTAAGGGACTAGGATGCTTGGGGCAGTTATTGATAAGCATCTCCACTATGAACACCGCTACACTCGCGATCAGGATCAACGGCACCAGCCATGGTTTCCACCTTCGCTCCTCCTGTACCATCGATGAACCTCCTTCGTAGTAGTACTGACCGCCTGCGCTGCCACGTGTCTTGGCTGCGCCATCGCTTGCCATCTGGTTACGATTGTTAGGTTATAGAAAGAGAGAGAGATGTAGCATAGAAGCGTTGGTATATAAGAGAGGGAGGTGAGGTTGAGAGTGTTGCTTGGCTTGGAAGGGGCAAAGTCGGTAAGAGCTATAATTATAGAGAGAGAGAAAGAGGGTAAATATTTTAACAGAGCAGTTTTGGCTTCATGCAGCTCATTGACTATAGAATCAAAGAAGTGGTGCATATGGTTAGTGCGTTGCATGAAGCCAAAACTACTCTATTAAAATATTTACCCGTGAGAGAGAGAGTGGTTCTGGTGTGAGAATATAACAATTCCAGAAGAAATGATTGATTTGACAGAGAGAGTATTTTCAGAATTTATATCCCTCAGGTAACATAAATTTTGAGAGTTTAAAAGCGGACCGTCCGATCTACGTTGACACGAATATTAAAGGCCCGGTTCTTCTCCGTCGGCCGGATCGGACGGTCCCAATCTAAACTCAAAATTTGAATTACCGTAGAGGATCCCAGGGTCTGGGTTAATAATAAAAAATGAATTTATATCACCTCAGGTAAGAGCTATAATTATAGAGAGAAAAAGAGAGTGGTTCTGGTAGGGGCGAGAGGAGAGGTCGGACAAAATGAATTCCTATCACCTCAGGTAACAGAAATTTGAGTTTAGATCCGGATCGTTCGATCTGCTTTGGCACGAATATTAAAGAGATCCCTTTCAATCTACCTCGGACCGGATTGACCGGGATTCTAATCATACGGTTTTGATATAAAACTCAAAATTTGAGGTATTTCAGGGAATCTGGACCCGAGAGAAAATATCAAATAATTCCAGGAGAACTATTTGATTTGACAGAGAGAGTAGTTTGAGCATTTTATCACCTGAGGTAACAGAAATTTTGACTTGAGATCCGGACCGTCCGATCTGATTCAGCACGACTATTAAAGTTACCCAAGCGTTCCACCTTGGGCCGGATTGGCCCGAATTCTGATCGAACGGTCCGAGATGAAACACAAAATTTGAGTTACTGAAGAGGATCTGGACTGGAGAGGGAGTAGTTTGATGGAGTGGATACGTCTCTTCTGACAAGTGGGGTAACCGGTGTGGGTCTGGGTTAATAAAAAAAGAAAAAGAAATACATGACTAGATGGCATTGGGTAGACCAGGTGCACTGTTCTGGGCGTGACACGTCAGGACCGATCTTGGCTTGTTCGCTCTGAAATCGGACTAGATTTTCCTGAGCCACTTTAATTGAGTTTTAATTTGATAATTTGGGGAAGCGCATTATATTATTAGATATTTTTGGCAAGGGAATCTACTAGGCTAATAGCATATTTGTCATCATTTTTGGCAAGGGAATATACTAGGCTAATAGCATATTTGTCATCATTTAATTGAGTTAACAAATTTCTTTTTTATCCATTCCCATATCCAATAAGCTAATAAAAAAAATCTTATCCATACCCGTCTTATCGAATACGATACGGATCGGGTAAACGGTTAAAAAGGTACCATTGACACCCCTACCCCCTCTCTCTCTTAGTGTGTTTTATTTTAAAAAAAGAGAGATTAAATATCCTTGAAGAAATGAAAAGGGTTATTTTAAGGAATTTATATCAACTAAACTCAAATTTTGAGTTTAGATCGGACGGTTAGATCTGCTTTGGTGCGAATATTAAAA
This sequence comes from Carex parvula, assembly GCA_025461045.1. Lineage (NCBI taxonomy): Eukaryota > Viridiplantae > Streptophyta > Magnoliopsida > Poales > Cyperaceae > Carex > Carex parvula. The sequence goes on from JAJGRW010000475.1 coordinate 187,012, forward strand.
AGAGTCTGTGCATTTTATCTCGGACCAAATTGATCTGAAATATGATTAAACAGTTTGAATTTGAACTCAAAATTTAAGTTAAGAGTTAAGAGGATCCAGACTCCATTTTGAGCCTCTTAGCTCTCTTCTTGGAAATATCATAACTAACACCATCTTCATCTAAAAATTATGATAATAATAATTGAAAAAAAACTCCAGAACTGCAAAATTACTTCTCGGAAAGACAATTCTGAATCTGGAAAATAATTTTGCGGTTTGGGTAGTTCTGAAATAATCCGAACTGGCTTGTAGATTTGCAAATCTGGAATTTTCTTTTGATATAAATAAAAATTTCGGTATTTTTTTTGCTAGATTAATAATTTTAGTAAAGATGTTGTCCCCCGCACTCCAGTCCCCTAAATGTCTCCCCATTCTAACTAACTTTGTCAATCATTAAACCACCTTGAAAAATGTGTAAAACGTGTAAAAGATGAGTCCAGTTTTTTCTTTAAATACTTGATATCTTAGTATGAATACTTGATGAATTATATATGAATATTTGATATCTTAGGTATGAATACTTTTCATTTTGTATGAATACTTTCCATATATGAATATTTGATGAGTCCAGTTTTTTCTTTAAATACTTGATATCTTAGGTATGAATACTTGATGAATTATATATGAATATTTGATATCTTAGGTATGAATACTTTCCATTTTGGGAGAATACTTTTCATATATGAATATTTGATACCTTGAAAAACGTGTAAAAGTATGTCATCATGGATCTCATTTGAAAGAGAAAATTGTGTAGAACACGTTCGTGGTTTTAGATTTGCAAAATTCCTCATAGATCGTCCCAAAAATTGGTTAGATTGAACGGAGAAAAAAAAAACCACCTTGAAAAACGTGTAAAAGATGAGTAGATATTGTGTCCAGTTTTTTTTTAAATACTTGATATCTTAGGTATGAATACTTGATGAGTTATATATGAATACTTGATATCTTAGGTATTCATACTTTTCATTTTGTATGTGAATTAATTTAATCAATGAATGTAGCACTGGTGGTGTGATCCACGTGACTTTTTGGTTGTGGTCTCCAATGCAGTCTAACAGTTACTGGCCCCGAAAAGTAATGGTCTCCAGTTAAATTTTAGTGATGAATACTTCATTGAGTAGGTATGAATACTTCATTGGGTAAGTATGAATACTTCATTCATTAGGTATGAATACTTTCAATTTTATTTTTCCTTTGTCTGACAGTTGAATAGATGTCTGACAGTTGTACTTTGACCATTAGTTAGTGGGGGGACGTTTAGGGGACTGAATGGGGGGGGACTGTTAGTCGATCCCTAATAATTTTAGTAATTATCTATTAATGAATTTTATTACATTTTAATCATTGTAGTTACTTCTAATTTGAACTGTGAGTAGAAATTTTACAAGTGAGATAAAATATTCTAACACAAGAGTGACTATACTTCTCTTTGCTAAATATATATATAGAGAGAGTTGGGCTACAGTGCTTCACGAAGTAAAGCGAGTGTTTTACTTCATGTCTATATCTTCAATTTTAAAGTTCAAAACATCGACTGAACCATTCAAGTTGATCTCCATATTAAATTGTGCGAGGAGACCATTTTACAATTTTTAGAATTTTTTTACTATATTTTTGGAATTTTTTAAAATCACTGTTTTCAGAAAATCGTGGACCATAACAAATAAGTGATTTTTAAAAGTTTGATAAAACTAGTAATAAATTTGAAAAAAAAAATGTAAAATTTGATCTCTCATCACAATTTAATATGGATATCAACTTGAATGGTTCGAATCGACGTTTTCAACTATGAAATTGCAGAATATAAATATGAAGTAAAACACTTGCTTTACTTCGTGAAACATCGTAGCCCAACTCATATATTATATACAATATGAACAGGTATATAATTTTTTGTATGCATTGAGCATGTTCCATACAAACACTTTTCACAACAAAAAAAATTAGGTATAAAGGCAACAAAAATTGACTAACAAGTAGAAAACAAAAAACCATTGTGCACGTGTCACTCCTTAATTAATTTTCTCGAATTGGACCTCAAAAGTTTAATCGGATTACGACAACTAATTTTTATTTGACACGTGTCACACTTTCATGTAAAAAAATATTTAAAATTCAATTAAAAAATTCTGATAAATATTTATAATTAAGAGATTTAACTATGCTTGCATGAGGAAATGTTTTATCGGTAGTAATTAATAGAAAAGAATATAGACAAACATGTAAGAGTACAATAATATTTATATTGGTAGTAAGATCGGTAGTAATTCTATCGATCTTAAAAATAAAAAAATTTGGATCGGTAGGAATTTTATCGATCTAAATCAGTTCGTTTTTTTTTTTAATTTTTTCTAGTAAAATTTTTTTTTTTACAAAAATAGATAAAGTATCTTAAAATTTAGATATATCAAAACATTCTATCTATTTTTTGAAAAACTTTTCATATTTTACTAGAAATCAAATATAAGAATTATCTCCATCTATACATCAGATTATAAAAAAAAAGTTAAGATCAGTAGAATTACTGCCGATCTTACTACCAATATAAATATTACTGTACTCTTACTATTTGTTTATATTCTTTTCTATTAAATTTGCTTCCATGTACTAAATTATAGAGTTTGGAGTTTGGATCATTTGTATCTAACTGCTTATAATAACTTCAGTTAGAGACAAAGTTAGGATTTTAATCAGGAGTAGGCAAAATGAAGGTTGTAGATAACTTATCAAAGCGTTTGAGTCCGAGCTGAGGAGCGGTTGCCGGTCAAGCGGAGGATCAAAGAAGAGCCGAAGTGCGGAGCGGAGGAGAGCTGCTGTGTCATAAATAATTTTTCAAAAATAGACAATAGGGGGAGACAGATAATATTTCAAAAATAGATAATAGTCCGATAATACATAAGCTAAATTTTTTTTTTTTTTCAAAATTTAGAAATAGGCATTGGGTCTTACTGAGTTCGCTCCTGATCTAGCCGACCTGGATAAAGAAAATGGATCTGTTAGATGCATGAAGTTGCTTTAAAATTCGTACTGAGACATAACAAACGGTTCAAATCTAACCTGACACAATCAACTACATGATGGGATCCAAATTCCAAATTATGGCATGCTGCCAACTAAAAGATAAGGTAAATTACTCCCCCATTAAATTCATGGGAAAATTTCAGGTGTACCCATCTAAAATTTTGAAATAGCTAATATCCCCATAAAATCACTATAATATCCAATATCCCCACCAAAAAAATACTTTCTTTCTTCTATCCCCATTTAATTATTTTATCATTTATTTAATTATTTGTAATTTTTAATTGACCATTATAGCCTTACTTTTGTCCATTTAATTTTGTCCTAATTCACAAATCGACATAAGAAATCGCCTCCGTCAACCCATAGTAACAAATCAAAAGTTCGGGTTCGGTTCGGCGAGGTCAAAAATTCGTGATTCGGGTATAATTCGGAAATGATTCGGTACAACAAGGAAGCAAAAAAAAAAAAAAAAAACCCCAAAGAAACGTAAAAAAAAAAAAAAAATTCAAAAAAAAATTCAAAAAAATTTTTTTGCCGTTTTTTTCGCGTTTTTTTCGCGAATAATTCGTATCTCGCGTTTTATTCGCGAATAAAACGTTTTATACGTTTTTCCGCGTATAATACGGAGTTCGGTACGGTTATGCTGAAAAAACGAATTATACGCGAATTATTCGCGTATAATTCGCGAGTTATGTCACTATGCGTCAACCCACTCATCTCGTGGACCCTCACTCTGATGCGAAATATGGGAGAATACTGGTGTTTAAATACAACGCAAAAATTGCATCATCTTTTTTCTTTTCATTTTTTATGGAGCCAGAAAGAACCACTTCATCTTCATTTGAATCACCGTCTGTACAAGTTAGATTCAGCCCATCAAATAGCACCCCTTTCTCAAGTCAATTCAGGATCAAATTTAGGAATTTCTTTTGTACTGAATATTATGAATCAAAATCGAGATATATAGCACTTTAGATTTCAAATTTATTCAAAGCACGCTGAAATTGCTGGAAATTTCTTTTCTCGGCCGAGGCAGTCAGATGTACAAAATTTTCAATTTAATCCTTCTGAAAAGAGGAAATCACAAAAGTCCACAAAACATATCCCAAATCTTAATCAAACTTTTAAACCTTGTACCACTGTTCAGGCGGGCATGGTATCAACTGATACAGGTGTCAGCATGGATACAACAAGCAAATATATATAATTCAAGCAAGAAATATGAGTTCGCAATTCGACTTTTGAGAGAATCATCCATAACCATGCATTTCGTTTCTGATACTGCCTGACGGTACCGGTCTTGGCCCAAAATTAAACCACCTTTAGCAGCATACGTTTGCACAACTGAGGTAAATTGATGCCTGATTAATGTTTGAAGTAATTTGGGATAAAGTTTAGGGTTAGCCTTCTCTCATGGAGAGGTCCCTTTTTAATATAATGCACTCTTATAAATAAGTCCTTACAACATTAACTAATTAACTTAATATATAAATAACTCAACACTCCCCCTCAAGATGGGCGATAGATATCAATCATCCCCATCTTGTTATAAAAGATATTATACTCTCTAGAACCTGATCCTTTTGTTAAACAATCAGCTAACTGCTCTTCTGATTTCACATAGCTCAAAGTCAGAACTCCTCTATTCAGTTGCTCCTTGATAAAGAACCGATCAATCTCCACATGCTTGGTGCGATCATGCTGAACTGGATTGTTTGCAATATTAATTGCCGATTTGTTGTCACACCAAAGTTGTAGGGAGTCTCCTCTAAACAAGCGCAGCTCAGATAACATGTTTCTCACCCACATCAACTCGCACAGACTAACTGCCATAGCCCTGTACTCAGCCTCAGCTGTAGACCTAGCCACCACATCTTGCTTCTTGCTACGCCAAGATACGAGATTGCCTCCAACAAATACACAGTAGCCTGTAGTGGACCTACGATCATCCATACAACCCGCCCAATCAGCATCACAATAGCCTTCAATTCTCAGATGCCCAGATCTCCTGAACCATAACCCCTTCCCTGGGCTTCCTTTAATATACCTTAGAATTCTACGAACTGCCTCCATATGCTGCTCTCTAGGATCATGCATATATCTACTCACCACACTCACTGCATGAGTAATATCAGGTCTCGTATGACATAGATATATAAGCCGTCCAACTAATCTTTGATATTGCTCTTTACTCACCGAGTCACCACCCTCGACACACATCTTATGATTCTGCTCGATAGGAGTAGATGCAACTCTGCAACCTAACATCCCCGTCTCTGAGAGAAGATCCAGAGCATACTTCCGCTGAGAAAGCACTATCCCCTATCGCGACCTTGCAATTTCAATTCCGAGGAAGTACTTCAACTGCCCCAGATCTTTAACTTCAAATTCTTCTCCCAGTTTCTTTTTCAACCGTAGGATTTCCTCAGCGTAATCTCCAGTGATTACAATATCATCAACATAGACCGCCAGGATAGTGATACGAGCTTTGGAGTGTCTGTAAAACATAGTATGATCCCCATTGCACTGCTTGTACCCCATACCATAGACTGCCAACCTGAATCTGTCAAACCATGCCCTCGGAGACTGTTTTAACCCATACAAAGACTTCTTCAACTTGCATACCTTCCCAGCTGCCTGAGAAGCAGCGAAACCTGGTGGGATCTCCATATACACCTCCTCCTGGAGATCTCCATGCAAAAATGCATTCTTGACATCTAGCTGATGTAGTGGCCAATTGAAGTTGGCAGCACATGACACCAACACTTTAACGGTGCTCATCTTTGCCACTGGAGCAAATGTTTCATCATAGTCGATGCCATACGTTTGGCTATAGCCTTTAGCAACCAATCTGGCCTTGTATCTGTCGATCTTGCCCTCTGGAGTTTGCTTAACCGTATACACCCACTTACATCCAACAGCACGCTTCCCAGCTGGCAAAGGTACCAGCTCCCATGTGTCATTCTTCTTCAAGGCCTGAAGTTCCTCTTGCATGGCAGTCAACCACCTAGGATCTTGCTTAGCTACCTGCCAGTTGTTAGGTACAGGCACTGAATGCAATGATGCAATGAATGACTTATATGCAGGTGGAATGGATGCATATGAAATGTAATTCGCAATGTCAGTCTCCCAACTACCAAACTTAGCTGGAGGTCTTCCAGCATTGACTCTAGAGGTTATGCGGGGCAGGATAAGAGTATTAGAAGTATCATGAAAGGAATCGTTACCTCTCGACTCAGGTGGAGAAGGTGAAGAAGGCACTGGAGAGGAGGAACTTGGGACATCAACATTTATGGGTATTGACACAGACACAGGAGGCGGTTCATGCTGCTCTCTCTGTCTCCTCGTGTATACTCTCAACTCCCCCTGACCTTGACTGCCAACTCCTGAGTCACCACCACTACTCGGCGATGCACCATCACTACTCGGTGCTTCAAAAGGACATGGAATCATCCCAACCACAATGCCACTCTCATCCTCATTCTCCCCCTCTCTACAAGTATCAGTAGAGCCATCTCCAAATAAGGAGCTCAACTCCGTTTTTTCCCCATAAAAAGGTTCAAACTCCCGAAAAGTCACATCCATACTGACAAACAACCTTCTTTCAGTGGGACACCAACACTTGTATCCTTTCTGACTTGATGAGTAGCCAACAAAGATACATTTAACTGCTTGCGGATCCAGTTTACTCACCATCAATCTGTGATCTCTCACATAACATGTGCATCCAAACACTCTTGGTGGAACAACAAAAACATTCGAGCCCAAGAGCATCTCACATGGTGTCTTCATCCCTAATACTCTTGATGGCATCCTGTTGATTAAATAAGCTGCTGTCATAACAGCCTCACTCCATAAAAATTTAGGCACATTCATTGTCAACATCAATGAGCGTGCCACTTCTAGTAGATGCCTGTTCTTGCGTTCAGCCACCCCATTCTGAGCAGGAGTGTCTGGACAAGTGGTTTGATGAAGAATTCCCTGACTAGAGATGAAAGCCGCAAACTCCTTGTTGACATACTCAGTCCCATTATCTGTTCGAAGAATCTTCACCTGCACTCCAAACTGGGTCTTCACATAAGCCGAGAAATCTTGAAAACATTTGTAAACCTCAGATTTATGTTTCATTATGTATATCCAGGTCATACGTGAATAACAATCAATGAAAGTAATAAATCATCTAAAACCACTAATAGAGGTAGTAGGACATGGTCCCCAAACATCAGAATGAACAAGTGCAAATGGCTCAAAACTTCGAAGACCAATCATTTTATAAGTAGAACGAGTATGTTTTCCAAGTTCACAAGCATTACAAAATAACTCTTTTTTATCCACTTTCTTCATTAACTCAGGTTCTAACCTATTCAAACTATCAAAAGATAAATGCCCTAATCGGCAATGTTGAAGCATTGCTTCTGCCTCTGGCCCTCCGCTAACAGCAGCAGCAATCATTGAAGTCTCCCTGTCCAAATACCAAAGGCCATCACGCCTGATGCCAGTCCCAATCCTCCTCCCCGTTTCCTTCTCCTGGAAGACACACATGTCCCGATCAAACAACACAGTGCAATTCAATTGATCAATAAGAGAGCTAACAGAGAGTAAGTTGATTGGAAACGAAGGAACATGCAATACAGATGATAAGGTAACAGATGAAGTGCAATGGACTGAGCCAGTACCCCTAATGGGTTGGGATGTCCCATCAGCAGTCTGAACTGTCTCAGGATGCATATGCTTACTTGGATAATATAATGCAAACTCACCAGATGCCCCTGTAACATGCCTAGATGCACCTGAGTCTATGATCCAATCAACATGAGTTTTAGTGGATGCAAGTGCCTGAACCTGTGTACCTTTGTTCGCATGAGCATAACCAACAAAGTTACCAAAGCAGGTAGTGTTATCCAGATCCTGAGTGACTTGTCCCTTGCCCTTAGAACTCCCAGCCTGGAGCTTGAACTGACGTAGTTCCTCTAGCTCTGTTATTTCAGCTCCAGTCATCTCAACAGCAGTCTGGGACTCTTCTGCCACAGCTAGGTGAGCAACTCCTCGATTTCCACGTCCCCTGCCTCCTCGACCTGCACGACCACCGCCACCTCTCTGTCCTCTGCCCCCTCGACTACCACCAGTGTTGCGGGGTTGAGGGCAATTGTAGCTGAGATGTCCTTTCCTTCCACAATTGTAGCAATCTCTATCATCTCTGATGTGAGCATCGGGAACCACCAATGCCGAGCGGACAGCAAGTGAGGTCTCGCCTATCATCACTTTCTGTCTGATCTCCTCTTGTTCCATCGATGCAATAGCCTCATCCAATGAGGGGAGAGATGACAAGTGACACATTGCTGCTCTCCTTCCCTCAAACTTTGGGTTTAGGCCCTTGAGAAAACGAGCCACATGCCTGCGCTCAAGATACTGCCTCCCAAGAAGAACATCTGTCGGGTTCTGAAGTGATAGTGGATCATAGTGGTCCAAATCTGCCCATAAGTGACGTAGCTCAGCTGCATACTGGTGAACTGTCTTCTCCCCCTATGTGGTAGCATCAATCTTCTCCTCCACTTCCGTCATCATCATCACACTCCCAGCTCCTGAGTACATTCCCTCCAATGTCTTCCACACATCAATTGCACTTGAGATAGACTCCACCATCCCAGCTATGGTTGGAGACACAGAAGTCAACAACCAAGAAACCACCAGAGAGTTAGTGTTACTCCATGTGTTCCACTCAACACTCTCCTTATTCTTCGGCTCAGTGCACTCTCCCTTCACATACTTTTCAAGTCCTTTGATCCGAAGGTTCAGCAGTGCCCTTCTAGACCAACTCAGATAGTTTCTTGTCCCCTCAATCTTGATGTCATTAGGCAGCAACTCTATCCTCTGCATTACCTGCGCCGACTCCGGTGCGGCCACAACTGTCCTACTAGAATTCTCCTCTAGTTTGGTCTGAAATACCCTAGCTACCCCCTCCAGGATCTCTTTCAGTTCCTGTCTAGTCACAGGTGTTCCCATCTTTACAGTTGACTGCCTTTATCTCAAACCAAACACAGTAATAAGATCAAACACAACTCAACTACGGGTCGTGTGCCTACACACGACCATGACTTTCTCCATCTATGTCACTTACAACTCCAAGTCCATTTATCCCACTGTCAATAAGTATAACAAATCAGAAACGACAAAACAAACAATTTTTCTTTTTTTTCTTTTTTTTTCTCTTTTTTTCTGTATTCACCTCTCAGCCAGAGAGAAATCGCTAGTTACCAATAATTCGTAGAAAGGTGGAATCGCTAGTTGGAAAGAAATAGCGATCAGAAGCCTCATGAAAGAATTGGCGCTAGATACATTGGGAAGAATAGCGACCAGATCGGTGGAGAGTACCGACCAGAATAGTTGAAGTCGCGTCGCTCGTCGCTGGCGCTACAGTAGAATCGCTACAGTAGTTTTGCAACAGTAGAATCGCCCAAGGAGAAATCAGAGTCGCCGCCTAGGGCTCTGATACCACGAAGTAATTTGGGATAAAGTTTAGGGTTAGCCTTCTTTCATGGAGAGGTCCCTCTTTAATATAATGCACTCTTACAAATAAGTTCTTACAACATTAACTAATTAACTTAATATATAAATAACTCAACAATGTTAAATATAAATTTTAGACCGTAAATGACGTTTAATCATCTAAATTTCAAGGAACTCAGTATCACCATGTGCCAGTAAAGCACACTTATAATTAACCAAAATTAGACCATAACAGTATATAAATACAAAAACTGGTTTCAGTTAGAATTAGACCATAGCAGTATAAAAAAATCATTATTCAAATTACGTATGATATAAGGATCTTGATGGATTCGAACCATCATCCCCCTGAAATTTCAGGGACTCTGTCCAAATATTTGAGCTAAAGATCCATGCACTATGGTGGTGGGAGTGCAGCAATCCATGCTTTGCATAATTTATACGCTCACAAGAAACACACAAACAACTACCGCTTTCTTCCATTGACAACATTTCATACACAAACCACAACCTATCAAGTATATGATTAAGTGCACATAAAATCAAGGTGTTTAAAGCAATTACATTCTCTCTATGTTATATTTAACAATTACCATCCCTTAATACAGCTTTGCTCCTTGCACAAACTGCTTGGCTATAAAGCAACTTTTATTTTTGTCTACTTTTTTCTCAATTATTTAGCCCTTTTTAAGTTACTCATATAAAATTTTGCTATTTTCTTGTTTAATATCTAAAATGTAGGTACTGGCATAACTAACTACAAAATACCCTTTGGTTTGTGTACATGTACCAGTATGTACTGGTCATAATTTCAGTTAAAAGGAAAATGACATCCTTAGTCATTCTAACATGAATACATGATCACATGGAGGGAGGATCTATATTGTGGAGTGTGTGTATTGGTACAACACATTGGAGGGAAGAACTCAGATTTGCTACGCAAAGAAGGGAAACACTTTGCGAGCCACACAACTCAGATTTCAGGAGTGTCCTCTCGAAAAGCTTCAAAACTGAAATGGAAATTGCTTCTCAACTACACACAGGTTTTTTCAAAATCTCAGGATATACATGAAGACTGCAGTTAGATCAGCTTTACAACAAAGATTTCAACACTTTACTCTTTCAGATCAGCTTGCAGATAGATTGATTTGGAGATGGTCTAATGATGATCATTTTACTGTTCACTCTTTTTATAAATGGCTAGAGTATGGTGGTATGCCTAATCAGGAATATACTACTATCTGGAAAGCACACATCCCTTTGAAAATCAAAATCTTTTTGTGGTTAGTTAGAAAGGATAAAATTCTTACCAAATCTAATCTAGCAAAAAAAGGATGGCCTGGTGACACCTCCTGTGTCTTCTGTGATCAAATTGAAAATACAAATCATTTATTTATTCATTGTTCTTATATTAGATTGATTTGGAACTGGATAGCCTCTTATAATAACTTCTCTTTTGATTGTAATTCTTTAGAAGATTTATGGATGCTTGATGCATCTATTCCTTTAAAAGATAGATTGTTAATAGAATTGCTACGTGCTGCTGTTCTTTGGACTATCTGGTTAGAAAGAAATAGAGTTTGCTTTAAGGATTCTAATCCTCTCTCTATTAAGGCCATTGGGGCTAAGATTATTTCTTTAGCCACTTTTTGGTGTAAATCTAAATCTGAATCTTCTTTACTTAAGTTAAGCCTAATGCTTCCTTTTGATGTTAAGGATCTCCCAGATTTAATTCTAGCAGCAGAATCCAGCAGCCCGGACACGTCCCAGGCAGTAGATCTTCTGCTCTCATTAAACAGGGGGAGTTCAGAGGACATCTCAAATCGGGTTTCTGGTACTGGCAGCTCCCAACATCAAATGTCTGGCGCCGAACTGAATGATGGGGATGATATTGACTGGGAGGAATTGGAGTAATCTCCAGCTACTGTTGTAGTTTATTAGGTTCTTTTTGCTATAATTCTGGTTCTGCTAATATAGGCTTTGGACTGTTCTTATTGTGCTTGTTTTTAGTTTCTGTTCTTTTAGTTGTTCTAGCTAGTTATCTTGATCTTCTGTAATTTTGATGTCAATAACTATTATGCCTTGATTCTGGTACCTATTTAGGTCCCAATCAGGTTCATATGATTTCTAATGAAATCGGTGGAAATATCCACTATTCCTCAAAAAATACATGAAGACTGCTGTTAACAATCCTGAGTGACAATGATTGTTACTTTATTTCATTAGGCTTTTTTGTTTTTAAATGTAATGCTGAGGCTAGACCTATTTTGTATTGCATTCTAGGACATTAGGACTGTTGTACTAGTAAACTACTGTACTGTCATTAAATGGGTACATTTCTGGAGTGAGGCTACGGTGCTATGCATAGCACGGATTGGGTCCGTACTACGGCTCAAAATTTGACTTTTCAAAATTTTAACGGTTGATCCGAACCGTTCAACATGATTATAAAATGAATATGTACTTGCAAACCACATTTTACATTTTTTCGAATTTTTTTACTATTTTTTCGAAAATCACTTGATCTGAACATTTTGGACCATCCAAAAACAGCCTATCTAAAAAAATAGTAAAAAAATTCGAAAAAATGTAAAATTTGGTTTGCAAGTATATATTCATTTTATAATTATGTTGAACGGTTCGGATCGACCGTTAGGATTTTGAAAAGTCAAATTTTGAGCCGTAGCACGGACCCAATCCGTGCTATGCATAGCACCGTAGCCTCACTCACATTTCTGACAACATATGGGCTAAACTAAAATTCAACTTCTTTATGTTACATTTTGAATTAAATCCATACAATACCTAGTTTTGGAAATTATGCCCTCACCATCCGAGGAGTCATTGAAGTATTACTAAATGTAAGGTCATTCTGTAATTCAAGGTCTATGCAATTAGTGACGTTACTGAAATAATTAAAGAAAAAACGTAAATAAAATATCTTTACTGGAAAAGCATTATGCCTAGTTGGATGAATTGAATAGAAGTTGCATATTAGTCAGAACTGTTCTACTGTAATTCAGAAATTCTAAAGAGATCAGTTTTGACTTTTGAGATTGTGCCATATTAAAACGAAGAGGATAACAGGATGTCTCCATTTCAAAACAAAGGGCATATTAGTCAGTTCAGGTTTTTAAAATAATTAAATGAAATATTAAATAATTAAAAGGGGATAAAAATAAAAATATTAAATTTTAATTGGGATAATGGATATTATGCTGATTTTATGGGGATATTGGCTATTTCAAAACTTTAGATGGGTACACCGGAAATTTTCCCTAAATTCATTTATGATCCTAGTTGTCAAGGCCAGAACCCTGCAAATCAACTAATTTAATGCATCTTTACATTGGTAGAAATGTAGTTCACTTCTAGTAAAATTTAATCACATAATTCTTAACTTTTGAATTTTTTTCGTCTATGGCAAACAACCCATTTCATTTTCATTAATAGTAAATATCAGTACATGAAACACAAACGATTATTTGCTGGTATTAGCATAAATAAATAAGCTCACTTAATTGAATTCCATAAAAAAAATCTTCAGATAAGTGCTTACATGAACAGTGGGACTTACCTGTCAGCAGCCGGTATTGTAGAGAGTACTGTTCATCTACAATACCGCTTCCCATCCAGGATTATATATATATATATAGAAAGGTATCTTTTCCACCAACTATTTGTACCAGCACAAGTGGTCGAAACAGCTTTACAGCTGCAATTAAGCTCCCAAAAGGATTCTACTATAAAACACTTCATCAAACTTAATAATTTAGAGCATCTTAGTATCTAATTTTGCAATTTCATAATTATCAATTTCAAATGATAATTAGACATGCATTTTTAGAAAACAACAATCATTTCAAACATTTACAATTAAAATTAGAATTGTCACATCATAAGTTACAATTCTTCCTCAATTGAATTGAAATCGCTCTGATCCTTGTACTTCCACAGTTTACACATCAATAAATAAAGTGATATAATATTGTCAAAGTCAGCTATATACTGAATAAAGGATATATTGGGTTTAAGTATGTGTTGCTCAAGAACATCGCCTCTGCATTTTTAAACAGAATTAGACACTTGTCACTGTCGTAATGCCACACGTTCTTCGGGCATTCTGTCAAACACTTGCCCGTATCATAATGCCGCTTTAATAACAAATATACTGCACAGCATAATTATTGAAATTTAATTGGAACCACAATTGAAAACCAATATTCGAAAGTAACATAATAGTTTTCTTAACTCGATCTAATATCTATTAAACATATCTGATAGCATATATAAAAGGGCAAACACCTACATTACTAGAGTTAGCCTAAATTCTAACAGCACATCACCAAAGCAACTCAAGCGACTCAAAAGTACTGTTCTACTGTACTATTTCTTAATAATACTTGGGAACCTAATTAAGGAAACTGGATTTTTCTACCTGAAAAGCATGTTCGAATAGTTTCTTTCCTGACGGCTAAACAAAGCTTGGTTGAAACCACATAGGTCGTGCGGGCGGCCAAAATGGCAGCTCATCACGACGGCACACCAGTGGCTTAGGCTTGCCATCATCCAACTTGGCACAAAAGATGATATCTGATCTACGTTCTTCATTACCAGAATATGGACCCCACGGTATCGACGTGCGCGTCATATACATACAATCACCATCAAGTGAGTCCCAATCATCAGTACGGACAGCCAGGTAGTGATTGTCATTCCCAAGGAAAATAGTGATCTCGCTTGTGTCAGCAATCTGCTTGAGCTCCATCGGATGCTCTTGGACCTCGTACAGCTCAAATTTTTGCCCACGAGCCCCTTCAACTACTTCAGTGTAATACACCGCAACAATGTAAAGCCCAGATTTCCCCTCCAAAAAGTATTTGGTAACAAGGTGCAATTCAGGCTTGAAAAAGTACCTAGCCTGCAACCTTTGTTGGTTTAGGTCATAAATGAAAATCCCTTCTGAATAGAGCAAATATAAACTTCCATTGTTGTACGTTGCATCTTTCACTAATAACCTCTGCACCTGACGTGAGTCGGGTCCTCTCCAAACTGGATGCCTGCCAGCATTTGTCCAGCATCTGTCCCCAACCTTGCAGAAGTAGACCCCCTCGGAATAAGAATGGAACACCATTATGAGGCAGTTCGGATTGGTCAGATTCGTAGAAAAAGTCATCTTGGTGATATTAGAGAAATTTATATATATCGGAGGGAGCTCGACACGAGTCCGGGTTAATGGGTTCAGTAAGAAATGCTCCGTATGGTCATAGGCCACAAGCAGGAGCCAACCACGGTAGGAGGCGCAACACTTCTTGTCTATGGTCTCCGGGAGGTGAATCTTGCGCATCTTAGATTCCCAGAGGTCGTAGAATAACCGGGTTCCGTCATCATCTGTGCGTCTTATAATTGAGGGAGATGGTATAATCATGAGCCATGGAAGTTGGTGAGGGAGCAGGTGGTGTGGCTTCGGAAGTGATGCGTAACGCCATGGAGAACAAACAGCACGAAAATTAACATAGTCATTAATGCATTTAAACTTTTCTGAAATCAAATCCACCACTACTAGTGGGAGATGGGCCCAATCGGGAAATGCAGAGGGCATAGCCAGCACTTCCATATTTCAGCCTCCTGCTTGAATGCACTTCGCACCTGAAATTATTAAATACAAGTATTTTAGATAAGCCTGCTCAATTTGGGCGAAATCGAAAATGAGATTAAAGACGAGGAGGGGCTGACAGGTGGGACCCCAATTCAAATAACAGATATAACAGTTGAAGCGACTGCATCTCTACCAAGTCAGATTAGGAAAATTGTTATCAAAACTCGTGCTTTCTTGTTCTTAGGTGTTCTACGCCATTGCTACTGTTTCTCACTGAGACCTAAATTTTTTTTACCTTGCTATGAGTGAAGAAAGCGACGGAGAATGGGGGAGGCGGAAGAGGAGCGTTTTGTCTCAGTGATTTTACAAATTGGGCTGAGCAAACACAAATTGAATGTGTTTCGGATCGATATAGGACCATTCTTAGCTTCCTTTAACGGGCCCAAAACTAAAAAAAAAACAGCTATCATCTCGGCCCAATTAAAATTGCAAATCCGAAACGCTGAAACCCGAAACCGTCTCACCTCTCCACTTGTCATGTACTCTTTCGGTTTCAAATTATTGTATGAAGAATTACATCATGACTTGCTATTTCTCAAATAAATTGAGGAGAGCGAGTATTTGCATTCTCATGTCTTGACAAACATTTTGCTAACAAAGAAAAAAAAAAGGTGTTCCAACTATTTTTATGTTGGTATATGCGTTGGCAGGTGCTAGCTGCTCAAAGTGCTGAGTTTGGATCCGGATTGTCCGATCAAAATCTACACAATTATTAAAGGGCCCCATTAATTCTTACTCGGACTGAATTGATCTGAATTATGATCAGACGGTCCGGATCCAAACTCAAATTTAGAGTTACTTTAGAGATTCTGGACCCTCCCAAACACACCACCCACAAAAAAAAAGAAAAAAAAAAATTAAAACTAAAGGTCATGTTTGGTTGTGGAGTAAACCTCTTACTCCACACTTTAGCCAAACAATAAGTAAAATAGGAAGAGTAAGATGGACTAAGAAGGAAGTTATTGGGAGTAACTTACTTCATCTCTTTAAGTGGATTAACTTATTTCACACTTACTCTATTTGTATGGCCCACTGTCATAAGCAAAGACACATTTCTCAACATCTTACTTCACAAAGTAGATTAATTTAAGCTATAACTTCAACTAACAAACAAGACATAAAATATGAGAAGTAAGATGGAGTAAACAATCTCCACAACCAAACATAACCAAAATGGTTAACCGGTGCCCCCACAAATAAAAGGAAAAAGAAAAAAAAATTAAGTACAGGTTTTATGATTATTACTGATTTGATTGTTATTATATACAGAGCTAAGCTCCTATGGAAGGACTAAATTACATCTTGCTAGAGTTTGTGGATAGATTGTTTTTCTTTTTCGGTAAAGGTTGGAAGTCAAGACATCTAATTATATAATACTTCTATTATTACAATAAATGATTTCTCCTATCTGAATTTTGAATCCATAATTTCCCACATCAGAGATCATGTTCCTTTGCTACTAAACAAAATGTTAGTTCTTTTTGTGGATAGATTGTTAGTACTAAATTTTTTTAAACAATCAATCAGATTTAAACCTAGTACGTAGTTGTCATTTTTTTGTTTCTTTGTCATACTTTTTATTTTTATTTTTATATTTTACAACAACTTTTTTGTACTATAATTTAAAGGCTTTTGTAATACGAAATTTGCAAAAAGGAAACTTTTGCTAAAATGCAACATGACTCCATTAACTCAATTAAAATAGATTCAAATGCAGGTCGCTTAATTAGTTGTTTTCCCATTCCTTTTTTTTTTTTTTTCATAAAACCTACCCATATCGTTCATTGGTATCAAATCAATCAGTATCTTTTGCTTTTACATGTCACCCATTAATTAATATCTAGCTTGCTTTGTTAAATTTTTCTAGTGAATAGTGATTATGTTTTATAGCTGGACACCACTACCTTGCTGGATATCTAATTCTCTCATTACAATATTTAATTGATTTATTACTAAACATAACACAAATTATTATATTTTATTTTCCCATAATGCCCTTATTTCATCTTTACAACTCCATAATTAAAATTCATCTAACATAAACTTTAAACCTAAATTCATTACATAACTACAAACATACAACGTAAACTATAAATAAACCCTAAATCCCCAATTCATCCAGCATAAACCCTAAAACCTTAAATTATATGCCAATAATGCTATTTCTTAGCATAAGTACAAGGAACAAAGTTATCGTCCGACATTGGTGGCTCTGGATCAATCACAGCAGAGACGAAGTGCTAGACTTCTCAGTATAAGTACAAGAAACAAAATCATCATCCGATATAGGCGACTCTGGATCAACAACCTGTGTTCGTTGCACCTGCTATGGTCTCGGAACAAAGTCATTGTCTGAAATTTCAAGCCCTAGGCCAGGCCCCGCATTTGGACCCCAATACATTCTCAAGTACTTGCAGAATTGTCTTCATTCTGCAAATTATTTCTGCAAAGTTACCCCGTGATTATAATTTCTACCACGACCCCTTCTTGACTCTCCTCTCGCTATGCTACGATTAGACGATCTACCTCGGTTGTTACTAGACATTTTTTCTCTCTTTTCTCTTATGTTCTCTTCCTCTTTTTCTTTTCTGTTTGGGTTGAGTGAGTTGTGAGTGGGAGGAGAGAGAAAACAAGTATATATAGGGTTTAGGCAGGATTTCCTGGTGAACTGCTCAGTTTTTTGGCGAAAAACCGAGGACCTAAATGGTGTAAATTGCAAACCGAGGATCTAAATAGCGAAAATGGTTGACATTTTAAGGGTTATTCGTGTAATATGGTTGCAATGATTGTTTGGTTTGATTAATTGATGTAAGTCTACATTAACTTCAGCTAGCGCTGTATTGGGATGGGGGTTTATTAACTTAACCAGCTTGCAAATTGTGAAAAATATGTAGGATCTGCAAAATGAAAATCATCATAAATACTGTCACAAAATATTGCACGAGTCAAATAAAATGTTCGGACATCCAATTATTATATATTCGTATTCTTTGTTTATATATTATATGATTAGGACATTTCCAACTTGAACTAGTGGTGGAATTAATATATTTCTATACATTGAATGGGCACCAGAATGTAACAAACTCTACAGGGTTAATTATTCATACTTATCAACAATTAATGATAGGTATCTCCTTGTTTGCTTCTATTGAGCTGCTTGGCACTTAACAATTGACTTGAAAGTTTGCTAGTCTCCAAGAAACGATGAAGACTATCCACCTGCCACTTCGTTTTCCACTGTATATCTACATAAGGAGGTAAAATAATTAGGTGAAATTGTGGATAATATAATTAATATTATATAGATAATAAAAATAATCTGAGCCCATGTATAGAAGGGGTTTGCTCCATTCCAGCCATAATTCTGGTAAATGTCCCGCTTCAATTTGAAGAAGAATTCACATTTCACAAATACACCACTTCCAAAGAGATGGCTGTTCTTCAGTTGATACATATGTTGGGGAATCCTCAATTATGAAGAGCTGTCTCCGTGTGCATGAGACAAGTTTCAATGGCAAGATGTCACTTCTCGTCAGTAAATTGTATGGTCGTGGAATAGACCTTCCAAGACAACAAGACAATCTCTTGAGAAATCCTTTTCAATTTTCTTAATATATTTCTCCTCTCTATTCTTTGATATTGGAAGAGGAAGATAAAACACTCAATTCTGTCTAAAATAACTGGTTTTCAAAAAACTGAGTTGTGTATTGTATCTTGTGTCTTGGGGACCAATTCTTATATAGGGTAACATATCTGACACCACGTGCGCGGTCGCACAAAATTCTGTGTGGCCCGCACAAACCTCTAGACATTAGTTCTTCTTACTTGCAAATCTCAGAATTAGTCCACCAATGATTTAATTTTCACTTAAATCGTTCTACACATTTATAGACCATACCTTATTGTAGAGCTGTAAATGAGCCGAGTTTGAGCGAGTTACCCCCAACTCGAACTCAGCTCATTAAATAAATGAGCGAGTCAACTCGAGTTGGGATGGTAATAACGAGTTGTAGAGTCAACTCGAACTCAGCTCGTTATCAACTCGAGTTGGCTCACAACTCGTTTATAACTCGTTTAACCAGTTAATTATATACTACTAGTAAAAAAATTTATTAGTATCCAATAATTTTTCATATAACAATAGTACATAAGCACCAATAATTTTTCATACAGCAACTTAGTACATAAGCACCAATAATTTTTCATACAGCAGCTTAACAAAAACAATTTCTGGGATTTATTGTGACCAATGCTATGTAACTCGAGTTATAAATGAGCGAGTTGGGGTAAGCTCAAACTCAGCTCATTTATTAAACGAGTCAGCCAACTCGAGTTAGAATTGACTCGAGTTGTAAATGAGCGAGTTAAAGAGAGCTGTAAATGAGCGAGTTATGAGCGAGTTACGAGTTTGAGCAATTTTGCCCAGCCCTACCTTATTGCATACATAGATTGTCAAATATTTTAATTTCATATTGAATCACTTAATTAGGACAATCATTTATGACACTATACAATTCATAATTATATTACATATATGCTCAACGTTTGATTATAATCCAACAATATAACCTCACATCGAACTATCAAATCATGCATTCCAAAATTTCCACTGAAATCGATATGTACCAATTGGTCTTTAATTATTTAATTAGATACATAGTTCTCATTGAAGATCATACAATGGAAAAATAGTAAACCACACGATACAGATACCAATCACAACATAAAAACATATAACACTTAAATTAAGACGATAATACAAGTATAGTTGTTGTTTCATGAGTTTTACACAAGCATGTGATAAGCAAGAGGGGTTACACAAGCATGATTTTGGGTTCTTCACAATCTGCATAAACACACAATGTGGTTACATGATGCTACAAGACGGCTCCGTGGATTCAAAGACGATATTAGGCTGCTGACTTGGCTCGCAACCCCACTGTGGACGATCCCCATGATGGGGCCCACTGCCCCACCTGGACCCGGACCCGGACCCGGACCGGCACCTTCCGGGCCAACTCTCCACCCCACAAGAGCAACACCGGTAATTGTTGGACCATGCTGTCGAGCACGGACAAGGACGAGCAAAACAAACCATTGTAACTTGTGGTGGCCATGGATACATCGGTGGCTTTGGTGGCCATGGATACATCGGTGGCTCTTTTGGTGGCTCTTTCGGTGGTGGCTTGGGTTTCGTTTCCTGATATATGCCTTTGATGATGTTGCGACCAAGCTTGGCAATCAGCGTTCTTTCGAGTTCGTCCGTATCAAAAGTGCCAGATACCCGCACAACATTTTTGTTCTCGTCATAGACAATTGAAACAATACTGCGGTCTTCACCTAGTTAACGAGAAAAGAAATTACAAGAATATATGTAGTTATTTACTTGCTTATGTGTTCATAATATATATAATTGTACATGCACAATTTAGCAAAGATTTTGAACAATTCTTATATATGCCATTGTACTTTGCCTCATGCAGAGATATTCCTGGATTGCTTGTCGAATATGCCAACGACTTAGGTCCACACTAATAACGATTGTACACATCTACAATTAAAGAGACGATTAATTTTGATGTAATTGAAATAGCTTAGTAAGAGAATGGAAATGGAATTTAATTTTGAAATGAACTAAATATTCACCTTGTCTCCCATTGTTAGATAGGGGTCGGAACGAGGGAAGGACCTCCAGTTTTTGTGATTCAACTATTGCTGGAAGGTATCTTCTATTTAAACTGTCCTAGGCATTCCCAGCTGAGAATTTTTGTTCTATAGTAAATAATAAAAAAAAAGATAGAGAAATAGAAAAAGTATATGTTTTTCTTGATTGGTAGTAAGATCGGTATAAATTCTATTGATCTTAACAATCTGAAAGTTAGAATTGGTAGAAATTCCACCGATTGTACCCAACTCAGTTTTCTTTTTTTGAATATGACGCATAGATAGATGAAATTCTTCATCTATTATCTTAAAAACTTTTTGTATTTTACTAGAAAAATTAAAAAAAAGAAAAAATAGATTGGATCGATAGGATTCTACTGATGAAAAAAGATATATACTCTTTTTATTTTGCTCTATTCTTTTTTATTATTTACTATAGA
Organism: Carex parvula; assembly: GCA_025461045.1. Lineage (NCBI taxonomy): Eukaryota > Viridiplantae > Streptophyta > Magnoliopsida > Poales > Cyperaceae > Carex > Carex parvula. The sequence goes on from JAJGRW010000475.1 coordinate 208,351, forward strand.
AAAAAAATTAGTTCCCCGCATCCAATAAGACACAGAAACCTGCCGACATTTTTATTAATATCCAAAGTTTAATACAAATTATTAATTCTGCCCAGAACTCGACTCAATATCGAAAAATACTCAAGCCGGCCAGAAATGGCCGGCTTAGGTACCAGAGTAAACCGGCTATTTTCTGGCCGGCTTACTCCATTTTTTTTTATTTTTTTATTTTTTTTATTAGAGAGAGACACTATAAAGATCAAAATATTGAAATCTAACTCTGAAAATTTAAAATTTTTGCTTAAATTATTTGTTACATTACTTCTTTTGATGTATAATTAGCATATTTATACTAAAATACGATAGATTAATTGAAATTATGTTGAATAACACTAAATTATGTTAAATTACATTAAATTACGTTAAAATATGGTAAATTACGCTAAAATACGGTATGAATAGGGACGATATCTTCACTGAAAAGGGGAAAAACAACGATAAAACTTCAAACGGTCATAAAACGGCGCTCGAGTGTCCGATTTCAGCAAATGACCACTTTTCGGAAAGCTTGCGAAAATACGAATGCGTCCGTGTTAGCAATGCTAGATTCCAGAATTCAGAATCGCCAAAAAACTAAGGGAAGAGCCTCAAAACTTGAGTTAAAGTTTCCGATTAAGATTTTCATTTCTATTATTCAATCCAAATAGCTCAATAAATTAGTTACATAATGAACTTGTAGAATACCAATTTTTACTATTTTCAGAATTTTTTTACTATTTTTTATGATTCATGAAAGATGAGCAAAATCAGTCTACTATAGCGTAATTTTGTGTAGTTTAGCGTAATTTACCGTATTTCAGCATGATTAGCGAAGTTATTGTAATTTTACGTAATTTAGTATAATTGAACATAATTTATTGTAATATAGTGTAATTCAATATAATTTCAAGTATTCTAGCGTATTTTAGTATAAATATGCTAATTATACATCAAAAGAAGTAGAGGAGGGATCAAGTTACAATAACCATTTTTTTCATTTTCAAAGTCCAAATCGTCGATCCAAACCGTTCAACATGATTATCTAAATAAAATGTGCTTGCAGATCAAATTTTACATTTTTTTGAACTTTTTTACTATTTATTAAGATGGGTACAAAATTCAATAGTCTGAATATGAACAAAAATGGTTTGAAAATAAAAAAAATGATTGTTGTAACTTGATCCCTCCTCAAAGAAGTAATATAACAAATAATTTAAACAAAAATTTCAAATTTTCAGAGTTAGATTTCAATATTTTGATTTTCATAGTGTCTCTCTCTAATAAAAAAAAAATGGAGTAAGCCGGCCATTTTCTGGCCGGCTTGGGTATTTTTCGATATTGAGTCGAGTTCTGGGCAGAATTAATAATTTGTATTAAACTTTGGATATTAATAAAAATGTCGGGAGAAACCTGTCTTCCTTGTTTTGTTTTGTTTTTTGTTTTTTTTCTGATAACTTCTTTTATCACTTTTCTTGTTTGTTAGTACTTCTATTTTGTTTGTTAGTACTTTTTTATTTTGGGGTCTTGAAGTGCAGTAATTTTTTTGGGTCCGGATTTTAAGATCTTAAAGTAACTTAACTTTTGGATTTTTGATTGGGACCGTCCGATTCGTTTCTGTCTCTCGAGATCGTCTCAAGATTCGAATTCGTTGTCGGAATGTGTGCGCTCCACTTCGGAATGGATAGTCTCGGAACTGATTCGGATGGTCCCGATTTAAAATAAAAAAATTGAGTTACTTCACTAGATCCGAATTCGTATCTTTTGTGATCTTAGGATGGTGACAGCCCATCGCACTACTACGAGTGGAGGAATATATATTTGTCGGATGCAAAAAGGATTATCTAATTAAGGATTCACGCTTCGGGTCCACTCAAACCATTTAATTTTTTGAAAATACATTACTTTTAGATAGGAAAAATAGGGAGTAGGGACTATTAAGTCCGATCCAAAAAAGAGTTGATTTTCTGTGGCTTCGTTGTTGCAACAAATTTCTATGACTTTCCTGTGTTCACTAAATCTCTTTGTAAGCTTAATTCAAAAATCTATTAAATTGGCTTCAAACAATACATGCAAACCGTTGAAATTGATCTACTTCACGAGTGATGCTTTAACATGTCAAATTTATAAATTTTTGAACTAATTTTAATGTATTCATTTTTCATTATTTTTTGACCGCTTGATTTTATATTAAATTAGTTTGAAAATTTATAAATTTGATATGTGAACTCATCACTCGTGAAGTAGATCGGTTTCAATGGTTTGGATGCGTCGCTTGAAACCAATCTGATGGGTTTTTGAGTTAAGCTCACAAAGAGACTTGGTGAGCTTAAGAACACCCTAGTTCTACTCTCTATATATATAGTACGGCAACGCGCTTTCTCTAGTATTTCAACAATATACTTCTGGTCTTCAAAATCTATCGAATTGGCTTCAAACGACAAAATCCAAACTGTTCAAACCAAACTCCTTAACGAGAGCTTCGTTTTTATATATTTTTTTTAATTTTTGAATTTATTTACTATCAAGTCAAGTGGTCAAAAAAATGAACAAAATATTGTATTAAAATGCACACAAAATCCTTCGTATTTTGACCGCTTAACTTGATAGTAAATAAATTTGAAAATTAAAAAAAATTATGTGAAAACGAAGCTCTCGTTAAGAAGATTGGTTTGAACAGTTTGGATTTGCTGTTTGAAGCCGATTCGATAGATTTTGGAGGCCGGAAGCAAATTGTCGATAGAGGTGCTATCGGGTTGGGTAGGGTCCGGATACTATTATATTTGGACCCGTACCCTAAAAGTGTTCGGGTCCGAATTTCGATCCATATACTTATTTGTTTCAAATCGGGTGGGTTCCGGATCCGGATACATATCTACCCGTAGATATTTCGGGTCCAATCGTTCGGTTCCGGGTAGATATATAGCCATAACTTGTTTATGGATTATGGGTCTGGATCCGAAGCGGGTACATGTCGCAACTCACAAGCATTTGAGAAACACTTTACGTTTAAATATAATTATAATTTCTTAAACATCTCACATAATATATCATTATAATATAAATTAAAATCTGCTCCAAAATATTGAAGGTGAGATAATTTTAGAAAGTAAAATATTGGAGATGGTGATTTCATTATATGGTTTCAAAAATTCATGAATAGGTGAACATGATATTTGATTTCAATAATCTATGCAAAAAGAGCAATAAATTTCATTCAAGAAATTAAAAAAATACTACAAATGATTGTCTTTTCATAGTTATTAATATATGTGTTTATATTAAATGATTATAAATAAATGGTATTATCATTTTATTGGTATTTATACGGATATCGGGTCGGATTCGGTTATGAGTCTGATAACTAAATCAAACCCATATCCTATCCATTACAGTATCGGTTCCGGTTCGGATCCAGGTTGGATATTAAATTATTAATTTTGTCTGTACCTATAATTTAACCGGTTATATTTTTTAAACCATATCCTATCCAAATTAATCGGATCAGGTTTGATTCCGGATTGGATCCGGGTAATCGGGTAAAAGTAGCACCTCTAATTGTTGATATACTAGAGGAAGCGTGTTAGCCAACTTATTCAATATTTGAATCGAGACCGTTGGTCTCGATATTTCTACAAATGTTGGAAATCAGATACTCTTTTTATTTATGTACCTCTTATTTTATTAATTTATATGGATAAAAAATTCTTATTGAAGTGGGACGGGGGTTGGGTCTAGCTCTTTGCCGAACCTAGCCGATTTTTTTATTAATATCCATAACAATACAAAATTACAAAAATGCCCACATTTTTGTGGTATTTTTAAAAATATTCGGACTGCTAGGAATTTTGGCAGTTCATGATTAGCAATCGTTACAACGGTTGATCTAAAATTTTGAAATTCAAAATTCGGTTTCTTTCAGCCAATTTTGCCACTGTTGTAACGATTGCTAATCGTTACAACGGTCGATCTAAAATTTACTGGATTGCTTGTCGACAATCCCAACGACTTAGGTCCACACTAATAACGAGTGTATACATCTACAATTAATGAGATTCATTTTACGATTAACTTTGAAGTAATTGAAATAGCTTAGTAAGAGAATGGACATGGAATTTAATTTTGATATTAGCCACTCACTATATATATATATATATATATATAGAAGTTGGTTAATATCAAAACGTTTGTTTCTAGGCTGTGGAACAAATAATTCGTTTTTATATTTTTAAAGTCCAAACAGTCGATCCAAACCGTTCAATATACAATATGCAATAAAATGTGTTTGGAGACCAAATTTTACATTTTTGAATTTTTTTAATATTTATTAAGTCAGTTTTAAAATTGCTGTTTTAATGATCTATAAATTTTTCACTATTTGTTAAAATCTGTGATTTTAAAACTGTCTTAATAAATAGTAATTTTTTTTTCAAAAAATATAAAATTTGGTCTCCAAGCACATTTTAATATAGAGATCACATCTAATGGTTTGGATCGACATTGAACTTTGAAAATCAGAAAACCAATCAGAAATAATCGGTCATAATCGGAGAAAACCAATAAGAAATAATCGGTCATAATCGGAAATAATAAGCCAATTTGTCGGAAAAATCCATACACAATGCTAGGACAACAAACTACAAAAAGTGGATGCAATAATGGACCAATTATCTGGGGCTACCATTGACAGTCATAAATCAAGCTAGGACAACAAACTACAAAAAGTGGATGCAATAATGGACCAATTATCTATGGCTACCATTGGCAGTCATAAATCATGCGTAAAGTACATAGATATATAATTGATAAAGTGGTTGTCTACTTACTCTCGCTGTCTAATATCGATGGCGGCATCCTACCTTCTCTTTGGGTGGTGATAAATGGACGCCATATTTTTTGTCACCGACACAACATTTCTAAGTTTTTAAATATTTTGGACATATTTGCTCCTTGGTTGAGATGATTAGATGCTTCATTTTTCATTAAGTTTTGAAAATTGGTTCTTCAATTCAAGTTATAATATGAATCAGAGGAACATTTAACCTAACAAAAATATATCTAGTAGAATGAATATCCTTTTCACATTTAACAAATGGTTATTAATTCATTGCACCCACTTGAATTGACATAATATAATGTTACGGTCAAATTTTTTTACCTTAATTTGCTCCTATCCCTTGTAAAATTCAATTGACCCAAAACGTTTCTAAGTTCACCAAGTCTTTTTGTGAATTCAACTTTAAAATCTATCCGATTGACTTCAAATAACGAATCTGAACTGTTAAAATCCGTCTATATTACGAGTGATGTGTCTACATGTGAAAAAAAATAAAATTTTGAATAATTTTGTATAGAGTCAAGTGGTAAAAAAAATGTTAAAAAGTGAATGTATTAAAATAAATTTATAAACCTTCTAATTTTGACAGCTTGACTTTATACTAAATTAATTTGAAAGTTCAAATTTTTTGCATATAGACGCATCACTTGTAAGATTGATGGGTTTTCACTGTTCAAATTCGTCATTTGAAGTCATTCCAATAGATTTTAGAATTGAGTTCATAAAGAAACTTGATAAACTTAGGAACACCCTAGTTCTACTCACAATATAATTGTATAATATTACAATATCCACTGCTTCCAGATCATGAGCTTCTTCTCCACCTAAAAGGAACGCACTTGATGATCCTTAAACATCCTTAATGGGTAAAATCTGTAGTCTGCATCGATTTTCATATCCAACTCAAAAATGCAAGAGACAAACGGAAGCCCCTCTTTGCATCTAGTTCATGTTTTCCATTGGACGATTTCCTAATTTTTTCTTGTTGATTTAGAATTCCAAACACACTCCCAATTTATTTCTACTAAAACTTCCTTTATAACATTACAGAGAGAAGAAACCCCCCCCCCCCCCTCCTCCTCCTTCTCCCTTCACTCAACTCCACAATTTTCACTTCTTGTAGTCCTCATTCCGAAGCAACACCTCCCCTCTTTCGGTTCTACCTTAGCGAGCGGAGAGGAGAATGAGGGAGAGGGGAGGAACCGGAGCCGATTGGAGCCGAGAGTGCGGTATCGCGGATGTTCGAGCATAGAGTTCTCATCTCGATTAGAGCGCGGACGGTGAGGTAGATCGATCCAGTTGCTCGTCTGAGCGCGGCGGCGGGTTGGAAGAAGTTGGATCCGATCATAGGAGCGAGATGGCTGATTGAAAGTAGCTAGGGTGAGTCAACAAGCTCGATTGTGGAGTGCAAAGAGCCGGTGGGGCGTCGAGCGCGGCGGCGGGTCGACAGGAAGCAGATCCAGTCGTGGAGCGAGATG
>JAJGRW010000475.1:219180-251005 GCA_025461045.1 Carex parvula
TGCCGAGGACTATCTGGGATGGCTCGCCAGGTCAAAGAAAGAAGACGCACAACGGATTTAGAGAAATTCATTGCGGCATTAATTAAAAAGAGATTCACGGATCTGTCCGTACTCGAAGAGGACGTATGGCGTCAGCGAGCGCGCACAAAATGGGAGCTACAAGGAGACAGGGGTACTAGGTATTTCCATAGTATCGCATCTGCATCGAAGAAATCCAATACAATCATGGAGATGAACATCAAGGCTGCACCTGCACGAATCAACGAGACAAAGCTACGGCTTTCTTTCAGTTCTACACAGAATTGATTGGCACACAATCCGCAACAGTACCCCAACTGCATGGACAAACCTGTACCCAAACACAACCGAAACTAGAGACTTTAATTCCCTAGTTGAACCCTTCACAACAAAAGAAGTCAGTGACACTATCAGACAATGGCCCACCAATAAAAGCCCAGGACCAGATGGCTCACTGGGGAGTTCTACAATCATTTCGTTGACCTCATCTCCCCAGACCTTTGTATGGTCTTCAGCACGTAACGGCAAGAAACATTTCCCTAGCCCCGCTCAACTCCTCAGACCTAGTACTCCTACCAAAAAAGGAGGCAACCGGCGACGGTGCAAGACTTCAGGCCAATAGCTTGCTTCATGGAGTACAGAAGTCTTGTCTAAATACTAGCAAATAGACTCAGGACAAGATGCCGCAACTACTACAAAGCCCAGAACAGGTTTCATGAAAAACAGACCATCTGCGAACAGCTTCATATATGCACATGCACACACTGCAACGAGCGAGAACGAGGAAACTACCAATAGCATTGTTCAAGGCGGAACTTCACCAAAGCATTCGACAACGGTCAAGTTGGGAATTTATCGTGAAAGTGATGCGCGCTCAAGGACTGCCGACGGAATGGCTGTCCTGGATTCAACACTGCATATTAGCTGGCACATCTCAGATTATGGATCAATGGACTACTAGAAGGAAAATAACACTGAGACGTGGAGTGCGTCAGGGCGACCCTCTCTCTCCATTATTATTATTAATAGCAATAGACTTCCTAGCAAGGTACACTCAAAACCTGGCAAACACCGGGGCACTGAGACTACCTTTCAGAGACATGACGCCTTGCTTGTTATATGCGGATGATGCAATGTTCTTCGTCAAACCTGAAATACAACAGTTGCAAGTACTACAGATAGTACTGACAGTGTTCAAGCAAATCTCAGGCCTATCGGTGAATCTCTCCAAATCTGAACTCCTCATTTCAGAAACATCACAAATCACAAAAACAGGAACTCGCAAACGTATTGGGATGCAAATTGGCAACATTGCCCTTCACATATCTCGGACTTCCTCTCTCAAACAAAACACTTCCAAAATCGGCATACCTGCCATTGATACAAAGAATGCATAAGAGACTGGGAGGTTGGGCAGCAAAACACCTAACTATCGCAGGTAGAATAGTTTTGGTAAACTCGGTGTTATCATCACTACCGACATACTTCATGTCGTGCTTGCGATTGCCCAAATGGGTAATTCAAAGTATAGACAAGATACGACGATCCTTCCTGTGGCACGGAGCGGGACCAAACCAAACAAAGCTCAACTTAGCAAATTGGAATTTAGTGTGCACACCAAAGGACTTTGGAGGTCTAGGTGTTATGGATTTAACGGTTTTCAATCAGGCCTTACTACTTAAATGGTATTGGCAGTGGGTTCGGCACACACCAACCTATGGAAGCCAATAATGCAAACCAGCATAGGCCTTGATGGTTTACCGCTCTCACCCATATTCACTTCGGCAATAAAAAATCAGAGGCGGTTTTGTCAAATGTCCTTCACACACACGATAGGAACGGGAGCACAAACACAACTCTGGAATCACAAAATGGGCCGGAACCCCCCTATGCCATGCCCTACCGAATTTGCACTCGCATGCAATCGATCAGAATGTCACTGTTCAGGGAAATCAAGACATCAACCGACCTCACGGGATTTTCCAATTAATCACATCCGACATAGCACTATCAGAATTAACGGTCTTACAACCAGTACTTGCCCAAGTTAACAACAGGCCAAAACACACAAGTGACATAACATGGATTTGGGCAGAATCAGGACTCTTCACGGTGAGAGTGCATATCGCGCAATGAAAAACATCCCGAAGATAACAACTCGAGCACACAAAGTTTGGAAACTCAAGGATACCGCCACGCATGAAGTGTTTGGATGGTTGATGTCTCTTAATAGACTACTAACTATCGCAACCTAAACAAGCGCGGATGGCCACTGGTGAACAGGTGTATACTTTTGCAAAGCAGCACTAGAATCCATCAGCCACATGATGGATGTTTGTCCTTTCTCACTAGCAGTATACAATGCGATATTCCTACAGAGGCCGGACAGGGTGGTAGCGACAACAGCTCCACAACATACACGGAAGCAATCCTAAGTTCAAAGATTCCAAAAATCAAAAGAGGCACCCTTCTAATAACCACAATTCATCATATGGAGGGAACGATGTTCACGAACTTTTAGAGAGTGCAGTAAGGAGGTGGAAGAACTCAAGGATGAGGTTCTATGGCAGCTTCAGTTCGGTTATGAGTGAGATACAAAATTTCAGGAAAATAAAGGACTAACAAGCTTAAATGTCAAAGGAGGAAGACTGACAGGGATTTTCCAATTTCTTTCCAGTTTACTTTCTCATTTCGGTTCTCATTTTACTGCTTTTACAAACTTTGATTTATTTACTTTCGGCTCAACGATTTTTGAGCCCAATTGTGTTTATTTTGGTGGTTACCACCCTTGTGTAACGGAACCTTCTTTTAATATAAATGTGGGCGTGACCCTCATTTTTATTCAAAAAAAAAAAAAGCTATATAAATTTTTCAAATGTACAACTCAAACCTAAATTAGCCTGAAAAACCATATTACATTTTGAGAAATTTGAAATGGAAACTCTTCGTCTATCTCTCCTCTTCTTAATTTTTTTTCTGGTTGCTACCATATATCTGCTAATTCAAATTTGGAGGCAAACTTTACTATATTTATGTTAAATTTTGTAATTTCGTAATTTTAATAGAAACAACAAGTAAAATTTCTAGGAAATATATAATAACTCTTTACTGTTCTAATGTAAATATAGATTAAAGGAATTACTCGTAATTGCAAGAAACCGGAATAATATATCTTGACACCAAGCATGCAAAATGGATATTTGAAAAAAATGCGAGAGTTATTTTGATTTTTTTTTTTTTTACAGAAAGATAGTCTGCACGAGTAGCCAATATTCATAGGGGTGAAAACGGATTGGATACGTATAGGATAGTCGTAAATCTATTACTGTATCTGTTTTTATTTTTCGGATAAAGATTCAGATCGGATATTCATTAAAATATATATAAATATTATTAAAAATATCAAAGTTAATAATATTTATCTAATTACCATGGTAAATAACATCATAATATTTATCTAATTACAATGGTGAGTAACATAATATTTGTATAATATAGATATTAAACTATATGGTATATATCTACTATATATTCGGATACTGATAATTAAAATATAAAACCATATCTGTATACGTATCTGCATGAATATTCAAATATTAAATATTTGTATCTAATTTTCGAATACAGATCAGATATTATCCACTCTGTTTCACTCCTAAATACTCAACATTATTATTTTTGTGAAATGAGTTGCCTGAGCTACTGATTGCGGTTTACAATCTAAACAATTAAATTTTACAACTCAACAGATTAAACTTTCTCATTGAAAAGGGATGACTGTCAAGATCTGAAGAGAGAATTAGGTGCTATCGTGAAAAAGATAAATAAATTAGTACAAACTGAATTTATGATATTGTTTGGATTAATTCCTTTTGGAATTGTCATCTGGAGCTATAGTTACATTATAAAATAGTTAAAATTTTGGATAAGGAGACTTACATCTAAATCAATAAAATGACAGTGTCTTTCTTATTTAGAGTTTCAAAAAAGCTATATAAATTTTTCATGTCTGAAAAAAGCTATAGTTACATTACAAAATGCCTGAAAAACCAGATTACATTTTGAGAAATTTGAAAATGAAAAGCCTTCATCTATATCTCCTTCTCTTCTTTTTTATGGTTGTCATCCAAGAATGCAAGTATCTTATCTTTTTACATATTTGTTTCTTCTTAAAATTCTCTAATTTTTGTTTAGTATATATATTAATTCATTTTTTCATTTTTAAAAAAATCATAGGCGGTAACTTATATGCGCTTGCGCCTGAGTGCCCTTGTGCCAATGGGGTGAGACCATGCTATCCTAAAAAACAAGGCAACGGCGCCGTCTAGTATTGCTGCATGTCCAACGCTGACGAATGCTAACCGTCCCGCGGCGAGTGCAAAGCCACTTGTCCCTGCAAAGGTTGCCGCCCGCACTGGCCTCCTAGGCATAATTAGTTTGGCACAAGGGAAAGCTTTCAATTATAGTTATAATTAATTTAATGTTGTTATTTAGGTTTAATTAGGAGAAACTGAGAAATATTGATGAAATGTTTAATGTGATTTATATCTTTTGTTTAAAAATGTGATTTCTAATATTTTGTTTGAAGGGAATGACATTTGAATTTGTGTTTTGAAATCAATAATGTTTTAAGTTATCATGTTTGATTGGTTTTCTTTTCTTGTCTATCAAATTCTATATATGTTTGAAAATCAATTTTTAGTCTAGTGACAAAAACGTATCTTCTGAGTGGGAGATTATGGGATCGAAAGCTGAATGGAAAAAAAATTATTGGTTGTAGGAACGAGTTTATGGATTTGATAGGCAAAGATCGAGACCTCTGTTTCTGTTTTTTTTTTTTTTTAATTTTGAAGTTCTATGTTCTTGTATAATTAATTTCAAGAGAGGAAGGCAATTTTTTCTAGAAACCAATATATGGTTCAAAACGAAAATGATTTATCAAACAAAAAAAAAACAGAAAAAAAAAAAAACTCAATTGATTTCAAAAATTTACAAATGTACCCAAACAGTTCCACTATTTACGTAACTCTTTACACCATTCTATAGAGTTAGGGCTGTCAACGAGCTGGCTCAGGCCGAGCTAGGCCCTAGCTTAGCTCGTTAATTCTGGACCGAGCTTGAACTCGTGACGAGCCAGCCCGAGCTAGCTCACGAGCTGACGAGCTGGTTCGCTGGGTTTGGTTGGATCTTGTTTTAAGAAACTACACACTTTTTGGATCGAGCTGAACCGAGCTGGACCGAGCTAGATAGTATAAAATGCACACAAAATCAGACAAATTGATGCTAGCCGAGCTAGCTCGCGAGCTGACGAGCAAGCTAGGCCCTAGCTTGAACTCGTTAGTTCTGGACTGAGCTAGTTGGTGAGCTGGCTGTTAACAGCTCGGTCCAGTAACGAACGAGCTGTTAGCGAGCGAGTCAGGTGCGAGTCACGATCGAGCTACGAGCTTTTTTACCACCCCTATATAGAGTGAACATAAACCTTACATTGGCAAACTCTTTGTACAATGACTTCTTTGTATACGGATATCTTGCAGAAACCATATATAACTATAGTTATTATATACAGTTACTATGACCACGTATAAATCAACAGTTTCAGCGCCCCTTTTTTAGGATATCGGTGTGTGTTAGTACTATATATACACGGTTCTGCAACCGTGTACAATTCATTGACTTTTCCATACACGACAGGTGCGGACACAGTCGCGGAACGTGTGTCATTAGCTTTTCGAATTGTGCATGATTGTGTTTTCTGTAGTAGTGACAATATGTAAAAGTATATATTTTTGTGAGCTATAATGTAAAAGCATATTCGTTGTGAAGAATAATGTGTATAATGTTACACCTAAAATGACAATAACCTTAAAAAAAAAAAAACCTAAAATGACAATAATGTGAACATATATGATATTTAGTAGCACCGAGCTATTGCAAAAATTGAGGAGTTTAATATCATTATTTCGTACAAGCAAATTTGTTGTTTGTATAATTATACCCTCAACATGGAATTGAACTTGCTAAAATGATTATAATAACGGCCCAATATTTGCTTTTCATTCTGAGCCCCACACTAGAGCCCAATAATAGGCAGAACTGGATCTGAGCCAATCCGGTCCGAGGTAGAGCGCACAGGGCCCGCCGATGTACAAAATCTCAGTAAATATTAATACACATGAAAATTATTATTGCAAGATCAGGAGATTAAATGTATTGAACTAATAACCATCAATGGAGTGAATTAAGTTGTATGAGAATTTCATAATAAGCAAGTTTTCTTTACAATAAATCACTTTCTAATCTCATGTTGACAAAATTATGGATTTTCATTTGATCTAGTAAGATATAGTGCCTACATATGAGAGATACAGTATCAATGATGTTGTTCGCAATTAATGGAAACTTGGATGATGGATTATTTTTGCAATCTTCAGAAATTATTGGAGTGTGTGTGTGTGTGTGTATATAATATATATATTATATATATATATATATTATATATATAATGTGAATACTTAATTATTTTAATTAATGTATGCTTTTTAAAATTTTAATTATTGGAGTATATATATAGTAAATCTACTTTACTAATTATTTTACACTCTTTCTTATTTTAGAGTTTCAGGAAATCTAATATAAATTGTTCAAATGTACAAATGAACCTATAAATTTAAGAGCTTTGCCTGAAAAAAAATAAGAAATACATTTTGGGAATTTGGAAAATGAAAACCCTTCATCTATCCCTCTTCTTTGTTTTTCTAGTTGCGACCCAGAATAATGCAAGTACCTTCTCTTCTCTCTATATGGAATTGGGTTTTGTCTAGAGAACATTGCTCAAATTTTGTCTAACACCAGGCTTAAACGGTCCGATTTGCATCAAGATTCATATAGGCAGATTTACAATTCTTTAATTTTTTAATTAATATATATATAAATTTAGTTTTCAATTTTTAAAAATCGTAGGCAGTATGTATGTGCTTGCAGAGGATTGCCCCTTGCATCAACGGGGTGAAGCCACATGCTATCCGCAAATCGCAACACAGGTGTTTGGTATTGTTGTCTTTCCGACTCTGAGCCGTGGCAAACTGTCCCTCAACGAGTGCAAAGCCACTTGTCCCTGTGTTGGTTGCCGAACCGAATCCGACCTCCGAATCAAGGCACCTAATTAGTTTGGCACAAGGGAGGCTTGCAATTATAATTATATTAATTTAATGTTGTTATTTTGGTTTAGGAAGAACTGATAATTACTGATGAAATGTTAATAGTTATTTACATCTGTTGGTTAAAAGAGTGATTTCTAATATTTTATGCCGATTGAGGGGAATTGAATAACATTCGATCGGATTTGTGTTTGAAATTAATAATGTTTTTAAGTTATCATCATTTTGGCTTGATTGTTTTTTTTTTTTTTTCTTATCTATCAAGTTTTATTTTCGAGAATTAGCATTTGTCTAGCAACAAAAAGCAATATTCTCCGAGTTGAGAGGTCATAAATTCAAAATATGAAGGAAAAAAATCCTTGGTTGTTAATTTATAACAAAGTATGAACTTGAAAGGCAAAGACCTCCATTCCAGTTTTTAAAATAAGTTCTAATTCTTGTAAAAATTAGGTTCTAGAAAGGAAGGCAAATATTTTTCTATAGACTAATGGATCAAAACTCAAATGATTTTAGAAATTTAAAAAATGTACCCAAAGAGTTCCACTATTGACAAAATTTATGTACATTTCATCGCTTGTCAAGACCATGTTGTAAAATTGGATTTAATGTAATCACTTTCAAGTACATTCTGATATAATACGCATAGATTTCTTCATTCCTATTATATGTTATGTTTTTTGTAGAATTTGTTTATGATATATAAAAAACTAACGCATAGTTCATCATTCATTACATATATGAATTTTCTTTTCATAATTCATAATTCATAATCATCATTCATTTGTTTTTTTGGCAATTTTTTTGACAGGATATTCCACGAAAAAAGGGGAATGTAGCGATCAAATGTGTTGATATTTGTAGATTATATTTTTTTTCAAAAAACTTTACATAATATATATTCTCCAAATTTAAACTGAAGTTTATTAACTATTCTTGAGCATCTTCCATGAACTTATTATATCTATAACATAAAATTTTGACCATAATCTTACTGAGTTTTCTGTAATTTCAAATTTGAACTATACAAAAAATGTTAAATGTAGACTATTGAAAAATGTAAAATCATTTGATAAACGGTAAAAACAATACACAAAAACACGTTATACTAATGTTATATTGCATATAAATAGGATCTAAATTTAAATTTATTTATAATGATTATGAAGATCAGTTAAATGTTATTTTATCATTCGTCCGACTCAGCCTATTCGAGCCAGAATCGTTCGATCTGTCAGAATCCAGACAATGGTACCGGTACTGGTAAGATAATATTCACTATCTGAGATAATTCATCCAGTCCCATAACAGATCAATTAAGTTCTTAATGAAAACAAACAAAAATTAATATATATTCATTCATATGTTAATATTTTGTAATATATTACAAATCAGAACATTAATTCAGAAAAAATGCTTTCCAAACCAGTTTTATACAAGACATAAAGATACCCCTGCTAATACTTTACTATATTTTAAAAGACCCAGTTCCTATTCCAGTTCAACAAATAAGCTTCCACCAAAACCCTAAACTAAACACCCAAATTTATATTATGATCTTACCCTTTTGTAATTGACCTAGCGTTCTTCTCCTTCTCCAGCTGTTATGCTCATGTTGTAATCCTCTCCTGCGTGAATTAATGGTGTACAGGGCTGATATATAATCTGTTCTCTTGCCCACATTCATCTGTTCAGTTTTTTTTGACAGAAACAAAGAGAAAAAAACTACTAAGTCATAATTTGGTGTTGGTTTTATTCACAAGCTGATGTGAAATTGGGTTTCAAAATTTACTTGAATGAATTAATAAAACTTTGTTCAAACATATGATCCTATCTATATTTATTTTTGCTGAATTGGGTTTCAAAATTTCTAACTTGATAAAAAGTTCAAATGAAAAATGACCTTATTCCAAGCATTTATATCTTTGCATACTGCTTTGTGCTTCTTGAAGGCTATCGTAATGAGATTAACTAATACTTTCAAAAAACATGATAAAACGGGGGTTAAGGCCTGCTTTACATGGTATGTATGTGCGTTTTTTCATTTCTTAATTATTTTTGTAATTATTTTAAAATTGTATGAAATATTGTACAATGTTTCAAAAGACAACACAAATTTGTTCAACCATGATTTAAGCTTCAAAATATGGGTTGATGAACATGATTGTTAGATCTTTAAATTTTACTAAATCAAACATAATCAATGTATATGAAAAATATGAAATCTTATCGGCAAATTAAATGCTAGCTTTCACAGCTACGTACCATATATTTGCTAGTTCGAATGTTGGATGCAACCTTTACTATATTCATCATATATAATTTGTATAACCTAGTAATATTAATAGAAACAACATGTAATATTGCTAGAAATAATAAATATTTACTGTTCTACAGTAACATTAGATTAATTAATTACTCGTAATTGTAAGAAACCGGGATAATCTCGAAAATATATATGCTAAATGGATTCATTTATGTAAAACAATGATAGGATTTTCGGGTTTTTTTTTCACGCAAAGATAGTTTCCAAGAGTTAGGCATGCAACATTCAGCATTATCTATTGTGTAAATCTGTCATATAACAACATTTGAATAAAAAAATTACTCATAATTTCAGGAAACCGGGATAATTTGAAGACAAAGCAAGTTTAATGGATATTTAAAAAATGCTAGGAAATTTCAGATATTCTTTTTTTTTATGCAGCAAAGATAGTTTGCAGCACTAACAAATACTGATTTTTGTTTTGTGAAATGAATCCAAATTAGAACATAACAATGGCATTTCGGGCTAAAATTGAGGGATTAAACTGAAGTGTGTAATTCACAGTAATCGTTAATCTTCGATCGTATCCTTTCGCTTAGTAGTACTCATCTGTTAAGTAGTCTGTATATATACCATCAAAATTTACATGAATCAACAACAATACTATATCTGAAAGATTGGTTCAGTGCTTATTGTAATTATGGAAAAGACAGAATGCTACATATATATATAGATAGAGGAGAGAGAGAGAGATGGGCTATTGTGCTTTGCAAAGTAAACCCTCCGTTTACCTTCGGGTCCTATTTGCATTTTGAAAATTCAAACAACCAATCCGAACCGTTCAACATGTTCTAAATATTGAAATGTGCTTGCAAACTAAATTTTATATTTTTTGGAATTTTTTACTATTTATTAAGCATTTTGAAAATTTCTGATCCGGTGGTCCAGAAAATTTTACTGTTTTTACTGTTCACAGTGGATCAGCGATTTTCAAAGTGGCTTAATAAATAGTAAAAAAATTTCAAAAAATGTAAAATTTAGTTTGCAAGCACATTTCAATATTTAGAACATGTTGAACGGTTCGGATCGGTTGTTTGGATTTTCAAAATGCAAAATATGGCCTGAAGCAAACGGGGCGTTTACTTTGCAAAGCACAATAGCCCATCTCTCTCTCTCTCTCTCTCTCTCTATATATATATATATATATATATATATATAATATGTGTGTTGATATAATTTTGAATATGGAAAGTTATAATGTATTTCGCCCAAATATAATAAAACTTTGTTTTTCTTATTTTATATATTTCATTAATTCAATGTGCGTGTGTATTGTTGTTGGATTTATTGTATGTACATTGAATTCCTTTCAGTGCTTGCAAAGATAAAGATTTGGGTCTATTGAATTTTACAAGGAATTAATAGGTATAAATTTAGGAAATTTTTTTGACTTAACATTGTATTATGTCAATTCAAGTGGGTGCAATGAATTAACCATTTATGTAAAATGTGAAAAGGATATTCATTCTACTAGATATATTTTTTGGTTAAATATATGTTCATCTATTCATATAATTCTATTAGATATGTTGTATTTATCTGTTAAAACTTGATGCAAATTAAAAAGCCCGGATACCTAATGTATCCTCTGTTGTATCATAATAAATTAATAATAAAATAGCACTAACTGCTAGGTCAAAAATAAAAGAGGCCGACCGTTTTATAAAATAAAAAGAATGCAAACAAAAGAAAAAGTTTGGGCGAAATTGACACCAAATATTTTTGCTTTATTTGAAACCAAATAAAAATTTTGATAAAAAAAATGGTCGGGCCATAAGGAAAAGGCTTAATCTACTAAAATTGCAACAATGATATCAAAAAAATTCTCACCATTTTTCATAAGTTATAATTTTAATGCTCCTTAAAAACAAACAATTTATTAAAACTTGGTATCTAGAGATTTACTTGGACAATATTATACCAAATGCAAATGCTCTTTAATTTGCTCTTGTATGTATCTAAATTAATTAAGTACTTTCATGCTGACAAGATTAAAGTACATGCATATATAAATTGTTTTAATAATTAATTTTTAGAGTGAAAGAGAGACATCTCCAACTGATGATGAGGATCCATGTGCTTGGAGAGGAGAAAGCTGTGAAGCAACAAATAGAATTAGGTGGTAATGTACAACTTAATTATTATATACAAAATTAGTACAATTTAGCTAGAATTATATTATTATTGTTTGTACAACTTAATTTGTAAATATCTTTTTCAGACTAGAGAGGTACAAAATAATTTTCTGAGAAGGACAGAAAAATTGAGTCCATATTTTTCTACCTAATTTCAAAATCCCTGTAAGAAACAATATAATTACAAAGGAGATGAGGAATTGTAAAATTTTAGGAGTATATATGTTTGGTTGCAATCTTAGAATAGTTAGAATAGTAAAATTAGCATTTGTCTTACTAGAATAGTTTGTTTTAATTTTTTGTGAGAATAGTTTGTTCTAATAAGGCAAACAAGTTTGATTCTCTATTCTAGCTATTTTGCAAACACCGAATAACTTATTTTCAAAAATAGTCTATTCTCAATCTAATGATACCGGCAGTAAAATTAGTTCTATCCTCACAAATAGTGACAGTTTCTTGTAGACTCGTTCATTTATATAATTCCCCTTGGGCATGATATTAGCTACTACATATATGAGTGATCAAATTACATAAATCACAAAGGTGAACTTGCAAAATATTAAATTGAAAGCTTACAGATATATCATAACATTGCAAAATATATATGAATTGGCAGAGGATTCAAACAAAGAAAAGAAAATGATCCACACTTGACATATGTGCATATATACATGCATGATATATGCATGTAATGTAATGGAAAACACAAAGTAAAAACAACTTAATTAATTAACGAGCAGCTAAAAGGCAACGGCCTTCATCTCCTGCTGGAACGCCAGCAAGTGCTCCTTCTCGACGCACTGCGTCATGATTCGCACCCCCTTCTTTGGCGCCGGTGGGGCTCCTATGATGGCCACACTCATGAACGTGTAGTACGCAAATGGTGTCACATGCACTGGCGGGCCCCACCCATAGTCCACTTCTAGGAACCCTAGTCGTGTCCAGTCCGACACAAACAACGAGTTATACGAGAACGTCAGCTCATACGGGTCCTCCTTCAAGTCCCCTGCTGCCCACCTAGCAAAATGCACCGGCAGCCTGGCCTTCTCATCCCGTATAATTCTCACCACATCTATCAGCTCCGCACGTGACACCACCTCACTCGTGCTCGTCACCGTTACCGTGTAGAAGCAGTTGCCGTAGAAGCCGCCCTCCTGGGGCAGCACCTGCTGCAGCAAGTGTCGTGTATTCGCAAAGAAGCAAACATGCACCGGCTCTTGCGGGCCCAACCTGATGGCTCGCACCCGCGCCTGCCACACCTTGGAAATCGACACGTCGAAAGTCGAGCAGTGTTGGCCCGTGGCCTTAAAGTAGCTAGCCTTTGTGCTGCTGATCTCTGCCGGCGAGAGGTCGGAGGTGTGGTACCGGAGGTCAAAGCTGGGGAACTCAGGCGGGGGCCCAGGTGGCTGCTTGGGCGGGTTTGGTATGAGGTCGCGGGCCCAGACAGGATCTACCGGGAGCTTGTCAAGCCCACGTGCCATGGCTCCAATGGCATTCATGAGCTGGCCCGCTCCGAGCCCATCAGCGATGGTGTGGACCGAGATGAGGCCCACCACGAAGCTGCCGCATGTGAATTCAGTGACCTGATTCATTACAAAATTCAGTCCCATTGGTAAAAAAAACAGAGGTTATTCAGTTTTCACTTTTCAAGTTCACAAGTTATTTTTGCTTCCATTAAAGTGTGTTTCGAATTATGTATTCTCATAAGATTTTTTTTTTTGGAATGATTTGCAGACTAATTTGTTGTGTCTCAATTTCTCAAAAGATTGGATATATTTAATTGGCAACTTCACTAAATACAATTAATTATTGCTTACCTACTCGTTTTAGCACCTGAACCAGTGATACTGTCTGACATAAATAGTAAAAGCAAAGCATGTGTGTGTGTGTACCTGTATCATAAGTGGTAAAGTGAGGGGATCGATATGCATATCGGGCTCGGGAAGGAGGTCGTCTTGCGAGATTAGGAGAGGATGGTCGAGGTAGTTGGCTTCCTCGAGGCTGCACCCGGCCTCCGCCTCCACAAACCACACTCCCTCCCCCGTGCACGCCACCCGCACCTCCTCATCCTCCCGCATCGGGTCCAAAAACCGCCCCGCAAACGGGTAGTACTTCACCAATGCCTTCGATAGGGCATCCCTTATCACTCTTCTGGCCTCGTTGCCTTGTTTGAACACGTGCAGTGATCGCACCATGTGGCGCAAACCTGCCACACGATCGATCACAGAGAGACACAGGGTGTCTGACGGGGTGGCTGCATCCGGCCGAACATAGTACCGGGAAGTTCTAGTCACAGACAGAATCGTCATTATATTAGTTGAATCCTATTTTAAAGCTTAATTAACTATATATTAACTGGGTAGCCTGGTTTGGTTGTTGATGTAATTATGTGGATATATATATAGCTAGAGAGAGAGAGAGAGAGAGAGAGAGTGCAATGCCATGCATCCAATGCAAGTGACAAATAAATAAATAAATTTTGGAAGTGATGATGTGTTTGGAGAGTGATCATGTTGTGGTTTGAGGTGTTAATGGTTACGATATCGATATGGATAGGGTGGAAGCATTTTCATACTCATACCTATTAAGAATTAATCTTATTGGTACTATATTTTTATTCAATAAAAAATTATCTTATCCTATCTTACTGTTACTCATTAAAATTAACGGATAACAGTAGCGAACAAATAACAAATAATATATAATATATAATGATTTTATTTTTTTACAAATGAATTATCAAAACTTATCATGTCATACATATGCAATCACAATATTAATATAAAAATCAAAATACAAATATGCAATCAATTCTAACTAACAGTTTTTTATAAAGAAAAAAAATTCAAAATAGGATTAGTGTGGATACAGCTATATGAAAAATAGAAAAAAGAATAAATTGAATATAATATTTATATATCTATATATTATTTTATTTTATATAATTATTCGTTACCCAATGGGTAAGAAATAGCTTCTACCCTTATCCATCCGTTTACCTAACAAAATTAAATCCTTATCTATACCTATACCCAATAAGCAAACGAAAAAAAATCTTACCATACTCTCACCTTATCGAATACAATATGGGTAGGATAAACGGTTAAACGGGTTTCTAAATAAGAGTTTAAAAATGGACGTAGTTGTGGTAGTAGGTAATGGAAATGGACGTAGTTTCTAAATAAGAGTTTAAAAATTCTTATCTACACGCTCTCAACCAAAACAATACAAGAAATATTTAAGGTACGGTGATCTAGTCATGAGAATAATTCAACGGTGATATTCAAAATTAGTGAAGACAATTAATTAATGAGAAAAAAAAATGATTGACCATGTCAACTTTCTAGCCAGTCCCTGTGTCAATGAGGGTTGAGAAAACTTATTTTTTTAATATAACATGTTAGGTGTAACAAAAAAAATATATACATTTAAGCGACGGTGTTCTAGTCATAAGAATAATTCAACGGTAATATTCAAAGTGGAGATCACAATAAATTATTGTGAAAAAATCCATTTACTATGTCAACTTTTCTAGTTTCATCCCTTCATAAATGAGAGTTGAGAAAAATTCTCATTTAAACGCTCTCAACAACAACAATACAAGAAAAATTATATTTTTATTTAACATGTCCTGGAGGTAGGTCATGACATATTACAAAACAAAAAAAAAAAAGATTATTTAAGTGATGATGATCTAGTCATGAGAATAATTCAACAGTGATATTGACAAGTGAAGACAATTAATTAATGTAAAAAAATTAATTTACCATGTCAACTTGCATTATTGTTTGTTTGGCTACCAACCTTTGATCCTTCTCGTTCAAGTCTTCTTACATTTTAAGAAATAATTTCATGTTTTTGATAATAATGCATAATTAAAACTTAAATTATGCTTCATTAAGAAGGGACATTCTTACATAATTTCCAAACATTTCTTCAGATAAAACCTTCCATGCATGAACTACCCCTTCCTAACAAAGCAAAAGCTATCATACCTAAAGTCTTTCATGAACCCTTGTATTCAGACAACATCTTACTCACCCTCTCCTCCCAGCAAAATAACCTTTCTTCACCAAAACACCATTCCCTTACAACAAACATCCTTGTACAGCCACAAAAGAAAAAAAAAAAACCCTAACATGAACAAAACAGATAATTCTATTAAGTGGTCTTAATTTAGGTTTCCTTGATTTCCTTAGATATTTGCAGCCCACTTCCCCTTGAGCTTTCCATTGCAAACTTTGGGGGCCCATAAAAGCCTGGGGTTGGGCCATTCATAAGATCTTCTATTGTGCAGCCCATATATGTTTGCTCTTCTTCAGGTTGTGCCTCACTAATAGGTACTATTTGCGCCTGACACTATATTTGAATATCACTTTGTTTAATGACTAATCATTCAAAAGTACTTGCACATTAAAGAAATAATACATGTACGATTTATAACAATTAAGTAAATAATAAATCGACATATAGAAATACCAACTTAATTGTTTATTCTCTTTTACAAAAAATAGAAGCAAATCATACCAAATTTTTTCATATTTGTCTTTTTATAATTTCTCTTTATTCAACAACGAAATTAACTATTTTGTCTTTACCTCTCCATTAAATAGGAAGGCAACCAATATTTTAGTGAGCAAACATGATAATTGCTTCCTTATTTTTTTATAATCAATAATATAAAAAGAAAGAAAGAAATGTTATCAATTAATAGCTTTTATGGCAATATTCATATGAAGAAATTGTAAGGAGAAAATCAGTGTAGCAAGTGTTTAGAGAACTAAATACAAACTTTAACATAATAAAAGTCAATACCTTGCCACATAAAATAACAATTGCAGAATTTTTTTATCTTAACCGTTGAAAATCCAGCGAATTAAATCACAGTCATTGGCAGATCAAAACATCTACGTGATTAATATAAGAGGAGATATTTTGTGAACTGAACATACATTAGAACATAACAAATATGGCATTTTCGGTCTGAAATTGAAGAATTAAAGAAAGAAATATATAGAGGGTTTGCTTTTGAGTTGCCTGAGCTATGGATTGCGGTTAATTTGCAAACTGAAGTGTCAAATTTTACAACTCAATAGCTTGAGCTTTCTCATGGACTTGATATGGAAATAGGATGACTGTCAAGAGATAATTAATTTGGTGCTGAAGGACA
The DNA here is from genome assembly GCA_025461045.1 of Carex parvula. Classification (NCBI taxonomy): domain Eukaryota; kingdom Viridiplantae; phylum Streptophyta; class Magnoliopsida; order Poales; family Cyperaceae; genus Carex; species Carex parvula. The sequence goes on from JAJGRW010000475.1 coordinate 235,984, forward strand.
TGAACAAATTAATTGATGGTATTGTTCGATTTCTTTTTGTAAACTGAAGCGTTAATATTTACAACGCATATACATATGATTAAGAAGGAGATTCGTGGATGAAGGAGGTGATCCAGAACAACACTAGAGAGCCAAAGAGTCAATAGGAGATTCGTGGATGGAGAAGGTGATCCAAAAAAACTAAAAGTCTAACTTAGAAACTAACACCACATAATGAACTTAGAAGTTATAACCAACTTTTGAAAACTCTAACATAATTAAAATGACATAGAAAATATAAATAGTCAAACCTAGAAAATAGTAACATAATAAATTCTCATAGAAAACACAACATAATTTAATATTACAATTAATCATCATAGGAAATAATGAACTAGTGGGACTCGTGGGACCCATTCATGGGACTTGTGCACCAGTCATCAAAGAAGATTAAAGAGCAACTAAACTGTATTGAGTCCAAAGTCCAAGTATGAGGCCTGGTCTGAGTCCAAGTCAGGTTTTGGTTTTCGTCATACTCCCACGGTTAATGAAAACTTGTCCTCAAACTTATGTTTTCACCATGATATTTGTGAATATGTCAGATGTTGAAAACATTTGAAATGTGCATATCATCCGGTAGCTTGTCCTGATACACATTTGACCAAATTTTTTGAGAATTTCGTACGGTCCAAACTTGCATCTTCTCGAATTCTTCTTTTCTTTGTAGACCTCTTTCAAACAATGCAATTTGAAATCAAGCACCATTAAATATTTGTAGACCTCTTTCAAAATTGGGTTTTCTTCGCATGTGTTTCATCAGATCCTTGGTACATATATAGAATGCCAATAAATCACCAAGCTTCCGCAGCACCGCTCTCAAAATTAGCAAACTAGAGTCGACTTTAATTTTCAACATGTTGGATTCGGTTTCTTCGTCCAACAAGGCGTACTCAAATTTCATGGTAAACACAAGAGCATGGTTGACCAAAAACCTTGCATTTTCTGGTTTGGAACTTAGTTGCAAGAATGGATCATTGTAGTTGGACTTCAAGAACTCATTGTTGGTAGAACACAAAGGTTTTGTTTGCAACAAAATATTAGCTCTAACCTCCACAGACAAAGCATTTGCTAGGAGGGATAGAATACTGGAATACATCGGCAAATCACCAACAGTCTTCATCAAAGTTTGAAAAGTTCTGGACTCCAATTTTGTCTCAGGTTCATTCGCCAAAGTGTTGACATAGTCTTCATAATCAGGGTATTCATCATAGATTGGAGGAGTTTCAAATAACAAACCTTGACTTTCGTCAACCGTGACAAGCCAATCATCAAAGTTTGAAGAGTTGTCAAAGGACTCCAAATTTTTCTCAGGTTCATCCGTCAAAGTGTTGACACTGTCTTTATCATTGGGGTATTCATCGTAGATTGGAGGAGTTTCAAATAACAAATCTGGACTTTCGTCAATTTCGTCAACCGTGACAAGCCAATCAACAAGCTCATCCGCTTGTTCTAGGAGCTCTTCCATTGGAATTGTTGCCTTTTGGTTTGAAGGTGGGTTGTTTCGAGATGGATTTTTGCGGTTGAGGGGTTGTTCGTCATGTTGTTGTCGAATTTTGTTGGTGTTGAGGCACCCCATAAGAACGGTTAATCGTTCGATTAACACATTCTGGTTTTGTTGCATTTGTTTGCAGTTTCTTTGCATTTGCTCGAGGATGGTGACAAGGTTCGGGTTGGCCATCGTTGTTATGAAGATGATGACACATTGAATGGTGGATGAAGATACAACTTCACGCAAGCGAGAATGTGGTTGTCAAACTTGGCGGTTAACAAAGATACAACTTCACGCAGGCGCGAAGGTGGTTGTCGAACTTGCTCTGATACCACTTGACTACAACACATCCCAAACTCCACTCTGCATGTACAGGTCTCGTTTGGTTTAGTGAGATATTTAACAATTTACGAGGAGAATTTAGACAAAGAAGAGAGAAATCACAAGAGAGAGAAAATAAGAAAACATTTCATATATTATCAAAAGCTTAATCTAAAGAAAAAGATGACATGTCATCTCTTCTTATGATACATCCATCACCAATCTTCATCTTTCCATCTTACCTATTATGTAATCAATCATTGGAGAGGATATTCCTGAGAATGAATGAGTAATTAATTTGGGAGATGCAAACTCAGCCCAAATCAGAAGTATCAGACCAATGGAAATATCAGATTGGTATTAAGGATATGGGAAGAGAGAAGGAAACAAAATGTTGTAAAATGAGTTGTATACATTCTTAAAATAATGTCCCAATTTATATCCTACAAAACATCTAAAGAATTTCAGAAAGAAATACCATTTGCCAGTTCTCAGTAACGGAACAGACACAACTATAAAAATTAAAAAATCTTATTTTGAACCGGATCATATATGTCGAGCATGGGACTAGTTCGGACCCAATTCGGAGTGTGCCTCGTTGCTTCAAATATTTTTGGGCCAACATTTCAAAAAAGGAAATTTAGGGTTTTCCATTAATTACAATCTTAAGTGAATATGGCCGCCACCCGATTGTCGACTAGGGTTTGCTCTTTATATAAACTCTGTTCGACAGTCTTTGAGCTATCCCTCCTCTAATACAAAATTCCGCCGCCTTCTTTTCTCTCTATTTTTTTTCTCTTCATATCTTATTGTTTTAGGTTGGATCATCTTGCATTATTAGGAAAGACAGTGCTTTTTGGCCAGGTTTTGTACAATACTTGGCTCTCATGCTTTTATATATTCCAATTTAATTTCCTTAAATAAGTCATCATTTTTTTTTCTCAAATTAAAATTGCTAACAGACTGGCTGCCAGATATGCTATATGGGTCTAGTATAATGCAACTTGGGTAGGTTAAGAGCTTGAAAGTATAAACACTAAATATAAGTATACTATTTATCTCATTTTTTTTTCTCTTGAGTTCTTATAATTCTGGTAACAATTATTAAATATTTTGAAATTAGATATGCTTACTTATTAGAAACAAGTGGCAAGAATGCAAACGTTCATCGCATAAAACAGTGACCGATACCAGCGGGAATTGATCGGTATGTATGCACCTTCTGATTCATTGGTATGATATCAATTTTGTTTGGTAAAATCCTTTCAATTTTGATCTCCTACCAATCAATGGCAGTTATTAGTATGTATCGCTCAGTACCTGATGGTATCGGTTGTTGTTTTATTCGGTGAAAATTTTGTCTTTTTATTTCTTGTTTAACTAATTACTGTTTTTTATGCATTCATTATTTAAATTATAAAATTATATCTATAATATTAATTAATTAGTTTAAAATCCATTTTCGAAAGACCCTTTACAATAAAAGACCATTCCCTTACAACTAAAATCCTTCCAAAACCAAAAAAGAAAAAGAAAAAGAAAATATAAAAAGGCAAGCCTAACATGAACAGCAAAAGTTGATTCCTTTCAAGTGGTCTTTGTCTTCCTTTTCTTTAGTGTGCCATATCTGACTCTGCTCTATGAGTAGCGTTCCAGCAACCTTGATTTCCTTCACTTGAGAGTAGGTCCGATGGGCATCGGATCTACTCTGGTTCGATGGGTTTAATCACCGTCGTTTTGCTTTAAGATTCGTGCGGAACGCTTTAAACTTTGTGTGTGTCTGTTTCAATTTTCGTGCGCACAAATCTTAAATTAGATCTGACGGTCATCATGCTCGTTAAACCTAAAAGTAGGTCCGATGGGCCGTTCTCGATTTCCTTAGATACTTGCACCCCACTTCCCCTTGAGCTTTCCATTGCAAACTTTGGTGGCCCATAAAAGCCTGGGGGTGGGCCATTCAATAGATCTTCAATTGTGCGGCCCACTTGCCAACTTGGGCCTCCTCCGCTTTTTCATCCCATAGGTACTATTTGCGCTTGACACGAAATATGTTAGGGTTGAATATGACTTTGTTCAATGCACTAATCATTCAACCTAACATTTCTTAACGGTAATAACATATGAAAATTAAATTAAATTCTAACATTGTTCATATGTACTCGACCTAACATTCCTCATTTATGATATCTTGTTCGATTTCTACTTCTTGTTTTTTAAAAACAACTAATATTTATAGTTTTTTTATTTAAAATAACTGTCACAAACTTTGGTATCCATTTCATTTCATTTCAACTTAAAACTTTTTATAGCTAGGATTGTGAATGTAATAGTTAGTTATATATAGTCAGTTAGTTAGAAGAGATAGCGTGAGTAAACTGGGGTCATTAGATAAGTCCCTCTCTGAATGTAATTCATTACTCAAGATAATACAAGATTATTTCATCTTCTTTCTTACTCTCAAATTCTCTGAATACAAATCTATTAGCAATACTTAAATTATAAAAAATTGATACAAGTTTGGCTAAGATATATAGCAGAGAGACTTAAATCTAAAAAATGAAGATGATTTGGCCTACACACAAAATTGCGATGTGTCTTGTTTGTTCCAACTAATATTGTAATTGACTGCAATTGTTAACCCTTGATCGTATACCTTTCGCCTAATAGTACTTATCTTTTATAGGTCAGGTACCTTCAAATTTTAAGTAGGTACATTAAATCAACAACACCATTGTATTTAGAAAAGATTTGGTGCAGTGCTTATTGAATTTTATGGGAAAGATAAGAATGCTACATGCATGTTGATATGATATTGAATATGGAAAGTTGTAATGTATTTCGCCAAATATAATTAGATGAAATTAATTGAAATCTAACATTTTTCATTTATGATATCTTGATAGATTTTTCAATTTTTTTTATAATCCAACTAATATTTGTAGTTTTTTTTAAATACATAACTCTTATACACTTTTAGTATTCATTTCATTTTAGATGTCTCTTGCGAAAATTAAACCCATGCTCTCTGTTAAATAAAATTTATCATCCTTCATATTGGATCTACGATTATTTATAGTCCTTTTAAATCTAAAGAATTATAAAAAAAAAAAGGTTATACTTGTAATCATACGTACTTCTTATCTAATAGTTTTATTTTATTTTAATTTTTTTTCCTAGTTGATGAATAAAGTTTGCTGCACTAAAATTCTTTTGGTGTGAACAAAATGCATACCGTGTGAAGCCATGTACAACTCATATTTAAGACATTTTGCTCCGTCTATTATTGCACATTTATGAATTGTTAAGAAAATAGATAAATTAATATTGTTTTTCTTAAAATATAACATATAGATATTGGAGAAAATCAAAATATTATAATTATAAATATATATTTACAATAAGAGATATATATGAATATGATTGAGTGATAATACTAACTACAAGATCTTCAATGAAAAAGGTTGATTAGTAACACAAAAAATTCAACAACTACATTAACTTAAATATATTCTTATAGGTCAAACACTAGTATCATTATATTTCTATTAAGTTATGTCAAATATAGGAGAAAGTCCCATTATAGGTCAAACACTAGTATCGTTATATTTCTATTAAGTTATGTCAAATATAAGAGGAAGCCTCTCGTCTTGTGTGAGTAGCACAAAATTTAAAATCAATTAGGAGGTGTTATTACATTGATCTTCAACAATTTTAATATTTTTAGCATAATTGATTCTATACAGATAAATAGAAAAATGGTTTTCTATTGGTCTAGTTTAATTTTTTGAAAAATGGTAAAATAATTTACCATGATTCTCATTATATAACACTTTAGAATGAAATATTTCTTGTAAGCTTATTTGAAACAAAAAAACATAAAATTTTGTAGTAAATGAAAATATTTTATTCAGAAGTTTATAATCTGATATATTTTTTTTATCATATATATACTGTCGCTAATTTTTAGCATATAGATATAATCAAAGACGTACTTGAAACTTATTATTAATCTCTTTATCAATTTAAAGTCTTAATTGATAAAAAAAAAAAAGAGGCCGACCATGAATATAAGTAGGAACAAAAAAAAAGTTTGCTGGCTATTGGCACCAAATAGAAATTTTGAAACAAGCATTAAAGCGTAGCATAAAGAAACATTGGAACCAAAAAGGTTGAGCCATAAGGAAAAGGCAAAATCGTTTGAAGTGAAAACAATGATATCAAAAAACATTTTCACGGCTTTTAACAAGTCCAAAATTTAATCTTCTTTAAAAACAAATATTTGTTAAAAAAATATAATAATAATCAAATATTACAACTTCAACTAAGAGAACCTATTTTCAAAATTAAAATAAAAAATACTAAACAGTTTATCACCTCACATACACAAGTGTTCACATATCCGAGCCTTGGTAAAAAAAAAAAAGATATCAAAAAATTTATATGTCACGACACGACACTTTGGAGGAAAAATTATTGACATTAATTTTAGACATTAAGCGAAATCTTTCAATAATGTCATAATATTTACAAAAAATTAAAAATCCAAATTATCAAGTTATTAATTAATTTTTTTAGATACCAAGCTGTTGCATCTGCACAATCTCCTTCTTCTTCCTCGTCTCCTGCAGTAGATCAAAACCACCAAATTGAGGCTGAATTGGAGAAATTGATGAAGATGCTGGAGCGGATCAAGGTCACGCTGTACGATGTGGAGCAGAGGGAGATCACAGACTTGGCAGTCAAGCACTGGTTGAAGGAGCTCAAGGATGTTGCGTATGATGCAGAGGATGTGCTGGGTGAGTACCACTATGAAATCTTACGGGAGCAAGTTGAGGCAAGAGATGCTTCTCCACCCACTTCTCGTAAAAGGAAGCTAATTCAGGTAACTAATTTAATTTAATTTCCTTGTGAAAAGGGTTTTGTGTTCATGAGTCAGTATCTGTCAACCTGGTCAAGCTCATTTGTTAGCAGTATTTATTCCATTGACTGCCAAGTTGTTGTAATTAAGCTCTTAGAACTATCACAGAATATGAAATGTAGTTTTATCCATAGTCTACCATCAGGTACAGGTACAGGTAGAACCATATATACAAGGTACCAGCTGGACATATGACGTGGAGAGTTTTTTATTCATAGAAATTATAAAAAGTTAACAGAGAAACAGAAAAAGTACTTAAATTGTTAGACATGTAGGAAGATCAGAGGCATTGTTTCCGAGCAACGGTACCGATCCAAAATAAATTAACTTTCTTCTCCAGTTTTTTCTCCTCCGCGTGGGCACCACATCTTCTTTGAAATTAAGCTTGTTGATTACAAAATTTTCTTGGAAGATGTTAACATTTGGAGTGGGACCCACATGCTACGCAGAGTAACAAAATGACAATTTTGTTAGCTCAGAGCAGTCGGGCCCACATATATGGAGAAGCATAGTAAAAAAAAATTATCATTTTGGTGGGTTCCACCAGAAACAGTTTGTTTTAGGAGACACCGAATACAATTTATAAATAAGAGAGAAGAAGTGGGGTCCGTACGGGGAAGAAGAAAACTGAAGAAGAAAAAAATATACATTATGGATCGGTATCATTGTTCCCGATTCAAATTTTGGATCGGGACAAGGCATCCGATCCTTCTACATGTCTAACAATTTAAATACTCTTTTTGTTATATTTTAATCATTTCTATGAATAAAAAATTTCCTATGACGTGTCATAGGAAATATGAAATTTCCATATAAACCACATTGCAAAACACAAAAATGTAGCAAAGACCCGTACTATATAAGTAGTATTATCTGGATGTAAAAGAGAGAGACTGTGCTTAAACTAGTATTATATATGTACATGAACATTATAGTAGGTCATACACTCTCAAGGTTATAACTTTCCAGGTTCCATGCGGCATGCTGGATCAAATTCAGCAAATAAGGATCCGATTTGATGAGATTGCAAATGATCGGATAGCACTTCAACTGACAGAGGGTGATGGGCCCAAGCGTTGCAACAGCGAATTGCAAATAGCTCCAACTAGCCACTTTGTAGTTCAGTCCAATATCTTTGGTAGAGAGGGAGAAAAGGAGAAATTGATTGATTTGCTATCCTCTAAATGTGATGTTGTTTCGGTAGTGACTATTGTTGGCACGGGGGGCATTGGAAAAACAACCCTTGCACAACTTGCCTATAATGATCCAACAATTCGACAAAGGTTTGATAAAATTGGGTGGATATGTGTATCTGAGGATTTCAATGTTGAAAGGCTCACCAAAGAATCGGTGGAGTCTATAACAGGAAATGAGTGCCGTCTTACAAATTTGAGTGCTTTGCAAGAGAAAATTCGGGAGGAGATAAGTGGGAAAAGGGTACTTTTGGTCCTTGATGATGTATGGAATGAGAAGAGAAGTCTTTGGGATTTATATCAGGCTCCTTTTATGTCAGCAGAATTTGTTAAAATCCTAGTTACTACAAGGAACGATCATGTCGCGCGAATCATGCAAACAGAGCCAACATTTAACCTTGGCTATTTGTCAGATGAACAATGTTGGCAATTGTTCGAACTTTATGCATTTGGTGGAATAAAACATAATAAGGGTCAAAAGTTGGTAGAAATTGGGAAGCAAATCATGAACAAGTGTGGAATGTTGCCCCTGGCTGTGAAGTCAATTGCTAGCCTTTTGAGGCATGAGGCGGAAGAAGAGAGTTGGAGAGATATTTTAGAAAGTGAGCTATGGAAGTCTGAGGCTAAAAATGAAATATTTCCACCTCTTCAAATAAGCTATGTACGCCTTCCCACATACCTAAAGTCTTGTTTTCTATATTGTTCCATGTTTCCCAAAGATTACTGCTACGATGTAGAATATTTGGTGAAATTGTGGATGTATCAGGGTTTTATTGAGTCGAAAGAAAATGAGACTAGGAAAAAGATTGGTTTGAAATATGCACAACAGTTGTGCCAGAGGTCCTTGTTTGAAAGAGAAGGCAGATATGAGGGGAATGATTTCTTTGGGTCAAAGTTTAAGTTGCATGATATTGTTCATGATTTAGCACGATTTAAGTCAGAAAATGGTTGCTATTCAGTTGAGGATAGTAAGCTACCGATTTCTCCTAATGTCGTAAACCATTTGTATATAGCTGATAATGTGAACCTAATAGATCCTATTCCCTCTGACAAGTTCACTGCTCTGCGAACACTCATTACATGCTCTTCTGTCGAAAACTTTTTCAGTACCTTTGACCATTCAATGCCACCAAAATTAAGAGCTCTAGAAATACGAGGATCCCGTGATTGTAAATTAGAATTGCTTTCCTCCATTGGTATTTTGAAACATCTTTGCTATCTTTCTATTAGTAATATGTTCTTTGATACACTACCTGATGAATGCATATGCTCCCTTTACAGCTTGCAAAATCTAACTCTTAAGCATTGTGACTTTAAAGAGTTACCAACAAAAATACAAAATCTAATTAGTCTGGAAGAGCTAATAATTGACCATTCTTTAAACCTTGCGGAGTTGCCTGAGTCCCTTTGTCAAACCAAGGCCTTGAGGAAACTCTTTATTACTGGTTGCAAAGAAATTAAGGTGTTACCCAACAATATAGGAAATCTTGTTAGCTTAGAAGAGCTCTGCATTAAAAATTGTGATGGCCTTCAGGTGTTGCCTGAGTCCCTTTGTCAATTAAAGGCCTTGAGGAAACTCAGTCTTATTTATTGCCAGCAACTTAAAGAGCTTCCTAGTGACATAGGGAACCTTACAAAACTTCAAACTCTGGAAATCAGTAATAATGGTGTCAGTTATTTACCCCCTAGCTTGAGCAAGTTTGTCAAAATTCAAGCACTAAAGGTGGTGCTCGATTGTGAGAAAATAGGATGGTTAGATAACTTTCCTGATCTGGGAGGAACTCTTTGTCTATGTGGATTGAAAAATGTTCCCTATTCAATGGATTTTCAATGTGCTAACCTTAAGAGTATGCGTAACTTGGAGCACTTGATACTAGTATGGGGTTTTAGTTATACTCGGAACACAGATGGTAGTGTATTTCATTTGAGAATCAAAAGAGGTCAGAACATATTTCTGGATGATCAAACTTGTTTTTCGGTGATGGATAGTCTCCAGCCTCACCCTAACCTTATCAAGCTACAAATATATGATTACAATGGCATTACATTTCCAGAATGGATTGGCAGCTTATGCAAACTAAAGTATTTGTATATTACCTTATGTGATAGCTTGCAATTCTTGAAAGCAGAGTCGCTGCCATTACAACTTTCCATTAATTATTGTGAGAACTTGTGCTTGTTTATGGATCAATCTCTTGATGGGGGCTCATCGCTGGGGTTGACACACCTTGCTTCCCTCAAAATTTTGAAGATTTCAAACTGTCCCAAATTGCAAGTACTGGGTGATCATGAGTTGCTTCGTGTGGAAGTGGAACCTTGCAAAATTGAGGTTTATAATTGCCCCGGGTTAAGGGAGTGGTGCTTGCAACATAGAATAAGCTACAAGGTACTTCATAGTTCCTATTATTTTATAATATTGTAGTCATGCCATATGATACTGTTATATATAAGCTGTATTGGATGCAATATGTTTATCCTCTTGATTATACTGGGTTGTACAAACGACAGTGCATACACCTAGGATGAAATTTGTATGATATGATGCCAACCATAGTGACCATTGTTGTCTTACACAAAATTTAATCATTCAAATCTTATTGTAACAGGAAGGACAACTTATTTAAAACCGAAGGAGATGAAGAGGAAGCAATTTTGTCGACAACACTGGCCCAAGATTAAGGGAACGGTGCTCTTGCAATACATCATTACCTACATGGTTCTTTCTAATATTTAAGTTGTGATCTTTCCATATCAGATATTTAAGGATAGTATCATCATCAACCTTATAAGTTACATTACTTGTATTTGTACATAAAAAAATCAAGATGAGATTAGAAGTTTCTGCCAAGTAAAACAATCAATTCAGAATTTCCACCCTGTGGTAGATTTGCCAAATGATATTACTACTACTTACCAGTTGTTATCAATGGTTCAATGCAGTCTTTTTTACTATTGATCTTTACAATAAATCATATTGGATGGTACATGCAAACCAAGGATGATATTTGTATAATATTGTGTCAACTAGGCCTCTTTTACCTTGAAAAAGGATCCCATCTTGAAGGTATATACCTTAATTTAATTAGACCCGTGTTAGTCGAATAAGAAAAAAATTTAAAAACGAATCTAATAACATGCGCCTGTCAGATTTTTGCTCATTTTCTAGGCTTCCAGAGTATTGGTACCATTAGTACCAGCCCGAACCTGTAGGAAATCGTGCTTTTTGTGCACTGCTAGGCTGCAAAATTCAACATAGTGACCTTTTCCCTTGGCTGTAAATAATAGCCATGAAGTGCAGAAGGGACCTATAGTAGTATAAATCAACAAGAAAAAATTAGGAAATCGTCCAATGGAAAACATGAACTAGATGCAAAGAGGGGCTTCCGTTTGTCTCTTGCATTTTTGAGTTGGATATGAAAATCGATGCAGACTACAGATTTTACCCATTAAGGATGTTTAAGGATCATCAAGTGCGTTCCTTTTAGGTGGAGAAGAAGCTCATGATCTGCAAGCAGTGAACATTGTAATATTATACAATTATATTGTGAGTAGAACTACGATGTTCCTAAGTTTATCAAGTTTCTTTATGAACTCAATTCTAAAACCTATTGGAATGACTTCAAGTGACGAAACTAAACTGTTGAAACCCATCTATCTTACAAATGATGCGTCTACATGCAAACAAATTAAACTTTTGAATTAATTTAGTATAAAGTCAAGTGGTCAAAATTCCAAGGTTTATAAATTAATTTTAATACATTCACTTTTTAACGTTTTTTTTACCACTTGACTCTATACAAAATTATTCAAAATTTTATTTTTTTCACATGTAGACACATCACTCGTAATATAGACGGATTTTAACAGTTCAGATTTGTTATTTGAAATCAATTCGATAGATTTTAGAGTTGAGTTCACAAAGAGACTTGGTGAACTTAGAAACACTCTAGTTCTACTCATTATATTGTTGATGGATTTATTGTTTGTACATTGAATCCCTATCACTGCCAGGAAAGATAACGTTTTGGGTCAATTGAATTTTACAAGTGATAGGAACAAATTAAGGTAAAAAATTTTGACCGTAACATTATATTATGTCAATTCAAGTGGGTGCAATTAATGAATTAATAACCATTTGTTAAATGTGAAAAAGATATTCATTCTACTAGATATATTTTTGTTAGGTTAAATGTTCCTCTGATTCATATTATAACTTGAATTGAAGAACCAATTTTCAAAACTTAATGAAAAATGAAGCATCTAATCATCTCACCCAAGGAGCAAATATGTCCAAACTATTTAAAAACATAGAAATGTTGGGTCGGTAACAAAAAATATGGCGTCAATATCACCACCCAAAGAGAAGGTAGGATGCCGCTATCGATATTAGACAGTGAGAGTAAGTAGATAACCACTTTATCAATTATATATCTATGTACTTTAGGCATGCATGATTGACCACTTTATCAATTATATATCTATGTACTTTAGGCATGATTGGCAATCATTCCATCTTTTATCTTTTATGGTTGGCATAAATAATGTCAACAAATGTTAGAAAAAGTTTATATACAAGATCCCAGTATTACATTTATTTAGCTAACTAATATATACAATCATTAAAATAAATGACCTCCCTATATTCGCACTGAACATGTCCATGCTCCTGCCGCCAAAATTATACTCCAGTGTACCCTTTGTCTCGGTGATAGATTATAGTGTCTCCGAATCCAAGTCTATAGGATTCCTCTATCATTCCTGATTGCAATTTTGTGATGAGCACCCAAGCCCCTCCAAAATCTCCTTGCGAAGGGGCATTCCCACATGATGTGATCCCGTGTTTTTGTCACACTAGAGTCACATAGGTGACAACCCGACTGAACTATGCACCATCTCACCATAAGAACTTCATGTGTTAGGATCTTGTTATCTAACATCAGCCATAGGAAAATCTTGACCTTCATGGGAACTTTAATTTTCCAAAGCCTTTGTTGTGTCGAAGATTTGAATCCTCAATCATGCATAGTTGCATATGCCGATGCACATGAAAACAGACCCGTATTGGTCCATCGCCAAATAATTTCACCTCCGATCCTGTCCACGGAGATTGAGTAAAAAGGAACAACTTTTGCGAGGTCCTTTATAAAAAAGATGCATCTAGTGCCGGTACCCTCACTTGCTCTGCCGATGTTATACCATACAACCTTCGTATTGTGTTAGCAGGTGCGGATCTAAAGTAATTCAAAAGGTGGCTAAGCCACCCCTATAATTTTAAAATTTTAGTTATATATACTAAAATTTAATTTAATTATTTTCTTTTATAATATTTTATATAGTCCAGCCCCCCTCATGAATTATCACATGTTCATTTGTAGTCTAGTGGTAAGAGCTTATGTAGTAATTGTGAGAGCGTTCAATTCCCACTAGCCGCAATTTGTGTATTTTAATTTTTAACATCCCCTATCGAGATTTTCTAGTTCCACCCTGCAAATTCCCACTTTGCCAGCCAATTGATCCCCCTACAAATTCCATTCCCTTTCCATAGGAAGTTTCTCCTCATTCTGTCGATATGTCATATAATTCCAATCAGAACCTTAAGTACCTATATGTAATACAAAGACATTGTCGACAGAACTACCTTGACTAACGTGACTCTTCATCCATATGACAAAAAGTTGGACGTCCATCCTTCCTATTTTCTCCTATTTTCCTTATACTGCCGAAAGCATGGGCTGAAACTCAAATTTTTCTCGGCTTTTTGACTGTCAATGGTAGCCCCAGATAATTGGTCCAATATTGCATCCACTTTTTGTAGTTTGTTGTCCTAGCTTAATTATGTATGGATTTTTCCGACTAATCGGCTTATTATTCCCGATTATGACTGATTATTCCTAATTGATTTTCTAATTTTCAAAGTTCAAATGGTTGATCCAAACCATTAGATGTGATCTCTATATTAAAATGTGCTTGGAGACCAAAATTTATATTTTTTTTGAAATTTTTTACTGTTTATTAAGCCAGTTTTAAAATCGCAGATTTTAATAAACAGTTAAAAAATTATAGATCATTAAAACAGCGATTTTAAAACTGACTTAATAAATATTAAAAATATTTCAAAAAATGTAAAATTTAGTCTCCAAGCACATTTTAGTACAGATTGAATATTGAACGGTTTGGATCGACTGTTTGGACTTTGAAAATGTAAAAACCGAATTGCTTGTTCCACGGCCTAGGAACAAACGTTTTGATATGCATCCAAGAAACAAAACTTGCGACACTAGATAATAGAACTCTCAAAGAAATTTGTGGCAACAGACTGACAATGCATGAAACATTGTTGGCGCAAGGAACAAGGGGGGGCGTCCTTGTGGCATGGACCCCGACAAGATACACCTTAGTGCAATCAATAATCGGAACATATAGTGTCAATGTTCTCCTCAAAGATAACATAGACGGCACTAAGTTTTGGTTCTCTGGTATATACGGACCATCAACAGTAATCGGTAGACCGTCCTTCAGAGAAGAGTTACTTTCAATTAAACCAACGGATGGCACGCCTTGGGTGGTGGGAGGAGATCTAAACATCACACTTTCGTTGGAAGACAGAAACAGCACCAATCAATCAGAGTGGAGAACAACACTTCAGTTTGCAAACCTAATCTCAACACTAGGTTTAATAAACATTCCTCTGCACGGAAGACGATTCACATGGTCAAATGAAAGACAACAACCCCACATGGGCCGGCTAGACCGCTTTTTGGTCTCTGACGAATGGAATCAGGCCTATCCCAATTCCTCACAAAAAGCTCTACCAAACACGTCTTCAGGCCACTGTCCGATTTCACTCATAGCATCAACAAGGTACAAAAAATCTAGATTTTTTAGATTGAGAATTGTTGGTTGAGATTCCAACAATACAGCGAGTTGGTAAAAGAGACCTGGCAACAACTTGGTTTAGCGCACACACCGGACCAACTGCACACCAAATTAACCAAGATACAACAGAAAACAAAAGACTGGGCCAAACAAAGAATCTCAAAAATAAAGGCACAGATAGGTACA